>PVKS010001551.1:0-138869 GCA_004027875.1 Aplodontia rufa | reverse complement strand
ACTATGGAATACTACTCGGCCATAAGGGAGCATGATATGATGTCTTTTGAAATCAAATGGATGGAGATGGATAGAATTATGCTTAGTGAAGTCTCCCAATCTCAGAGACTCAAGGGTCGAATGGTTTCTCTCATCTGTTGATGCTATCATAGTTAGGGAAGCAGTAGGGCTAACGGCTAACCTAGCAAAACTGCAAATTAAATTACTGTCTGAACATTAGGGGGATGGCTCTATAGGATTCTCAGAGGTGTAGGGAGGGGGATGGGGAGGGGGAGGGTATATGAAGAACTCATAGGAGACTGGAAATTGGGAAGAGGGGGGAACCATCCCAGAAGCCGATGTCATTCCTCCACAAACTATCCATTCACTGCATGAGCTCTTCTGGGGGAAAATGCAAAAGGTAAAATTCAAGGTGGATATCCATGATCTGGTTTTTCCCCTCAATAACAAAGTTTATATCCACTGATTGATAATGTTTTGATAATGTTTCTCCCTCAACTGTATTTCTATATTCTAATAAAAAAATAAAAAAAAGAAATAATTGCTGGAGTTTATAAAGATTATTTACCATTTTGATTGTCAAAACATTATATTTGAAAGAAAATTCATCAAGAATAACAAAACATTTGGACAATCTAAAACACAATCAAAAAGGGTTTGGATGATAATGTACATGCTGTGCAAAATAAAGTACTGTATCCTCTTAAAATTATAATTAAAATACAATGAACCACCACAAATTCCCATAATTCCAGTGATTCAGGAGACTGAATTACGAGAATTGTAGGTTTGAGTCATTCCTGGGCAACTTATCAAGACTTTGCTTCAAAATTTAAAAAATGGGTTAATTAATGAATGGATAAACAAATATATAAATGAAAAAGTCCTTGGGATATAGCTCAGTGTAGAGTGTTAGTGAGTTCAATGCCCAGTACTACCAAAAACAAAACAAAACAAAACAAAACAAACAAAAAAAACACTAACTGGGGTGTAGTTCAGTGGTAGAGCACTTGCCTAGTATATATATGATGCCCTGGATTCAACCCCCAGAATTGAAAAAAATATATATATACATATATATTAATATATACAAATATAAACATATATACACACATATAAGAAATCAAATTAATATATGACATTGTTAAGTGTGAAGGAGAAAAAAATAAGAGAGAGCAATAAAAGAGGATGAAGGTAACAAGGAAGGAGGAGAGAGTAAAAAAAGATAGGTTATATATACATATTTCTGTACTCAGCTTTGCTTTTAAGAAACACTCTGGAAAATTATATTCCAATATGTGAGCAGTCATAAAATATAATGGGACATTATGTGTGATTTCTTCCTAGTATTTAAAAAATTCAAGTTAAATATAAGCATTTGCTTCTAAAAAATAATTAAAGTTTTGTTAGGAAGAGCATAAAACCTTTTATTGAATTAGCTTAAGATTATCTTTTATTTAAACCTGTACATTTAACCTATTTCCAATATTTGATGTAATAAATAATTTGATAAATATATTTACTGTAATAAATTCTCTAGAATAATCACTCTGTAACTTAATTTTTATCATGTATAAAATAATATAAATCTTAGAATAAAGGCTTAGAAATTTTATTAGGGCCAATTTTTAATTATTTTTGTTTCATTGTACATAATGACAAACTGTGCTTAGAAAGGTGAAGCAATTTATATTCTCACTGGTGATATACTATAGCTCAGTTATCACTTGGAAGATCCCTGCTTTGATGATTACCTTTAAAAGGATTTTATAATTTTTTCAATATAAATTTTCCTCATTTTTGATTGGTGCATAATAAGTATAGAATGGTGGTTTTCATTGTGGCATGTTCGTACATGTGTATAATTTGTTCAATCTCACTACCTTCCCTAAGACAACTAAATTAGTCTCTAACTTCTTTCATTATATTTATTTTTTTTTAAAGAGAGAGGGACAGTGAGAGAGAGTAAGACTCAATTTTATTTAGTTTTTCACATGGCCTTCGTTGCTCCGACACTTATTGTGTACGTGGTGCTGGGGTTTGAACCCGCATCCTCAAGCATGCCAGGCAAGCTCCATAGCTGCTGAGCCACTGCTCTAGACCCATTTTATTTATTTTTAAATTTTCTTATGTATACAAATTTAGATTAAAATGTTGACCCAAGTTTCCATATTTCATGTGGTTTAATGGTAAAGAAAACCAGCTTTTCAATTTTTAGTTTACTGAGATTAATTACGCAACTGGAAAATGTTTTTATTTTAGAAATAGGCAATTACTAGAAGTACACTTAGTTTATTTGATTTGCAGAAATGTTGAATTATACATGCACATTAAAATTTTGGAAATTTATGTTAAATTTCTTGTTTGAAAAACCTGGTATGTGGCCGTATATGGCCCTAAGTCCACAAGCTAACGTTGACTACAGTTGGGTGGTTACTCTTCCCTTTGAACTGGGCATGTGTTTTGCAATCTGCCACTACCCCTTGTTGTATTTTCCTAGGTCAAGGTCATTTCTGCGTGCAGATTGCCTCAGTACTCTAGGTGCTCGGTGAACTTTTTCATTTTAAATAATAGATTAGATAGTCACAGAGAAGACTTACCAGGATTGACCTGGGTTCTGGTTTATAGGAATCTAGGTTTTACTGTTTTCTAAAGCTAAATGGATTCTAGTAATTGTTGAGTTCAAGTAGATGTGCAGTCCTAAAAGACCGGAATTTGGGGTACATGTGTGGAGAATGGGGGTATACTGAAGAATAAGAAATTATAGAATATGTGGGTCATACAACACTGGTAGTAAAGAAAAATATATTTTGTAATTTCATAGACCTTAAATTCAGTACCCTAAAAGGAGCTGCTTTGTAGAATGCCTGAGACATGCTAACATTATTCATAATGTACAAAATTGATGAATGACTGAATATCTTATGATAAGATTTCTTTGAGTTGGAGATTGAGTATGAAAATTATCATTGTATTCAATATTATAAGTAATTTAGAGATGACTTATAGTATCCAGATGGATGTGTGTAAGTTATATAAGACTTTATAGTATTTTATATAAGAAACTTAAGCATTTTCCGATTTCGGTATCTGCAGGGATCCTGGAACCAAACCCTCTTGGTACTAAGGAACAACTGTAGTACAAAATTACATAAATGGCCTGAAAAAAAAAAACTTAAGTGGATGACAGTTTACCTGTTGAAAGTTCAATATCGCCAAGTACAATTAACTGGATCAAAACTATTCAGAAAAAAAACTGCTGTATCAAATACATACAGACTCAATTTCTTATTATTCACTAAGTATTATAGGATAATAACTACTAACATAGAATTTTTATTAGACTGGGTATTATAACTAGTTTAGAGATAACATATACAAGAAGATGCACATATGCTATATGAAAATGTTATAGCATCTTATATAAGACATTTAAGCATCTATAAATTTTAGTTTCTGTGGGACTCCTGGAATCAATTCCTTGGGATACAGTGAAATAATTGTAGTATGAAATGACAGAGTTGCTGGTAATGCTTACCATGGGCTTAACTTCATAGGTATGACCAAATTCACTGTCAGACTGACTAGAGAGATGGATTGCTCAGAAAGTTTAAATGACAGAAATGCTACTAAGCGATGTTCCAAATAGGAAAATTGAATAGGGTGTTTAGACCATTTGTGTTGTTCTCATATTTTACACACTAGCTCAAGTCAGTGTGAAAACTGTGCCTTACTAATCCTAGGGGACCTAGCTGTAGTACATTTGGCCACTTTGTTTTTTAGAGAATCATACTTCACTTAACATATTAACAAAGATGTAAACTTAAGGAAAACAAATTATACCAAGCTATCAACAATTGTGCTTGCAAAAATTCATGAGATTGATTTTGTAGAACAAAGTATACTAGCACAGAATAATTCTTAAATTTTCAGAATGCAAGTGAAAAGCAGATCGTACTTACAACTTCTAGTTTTTTCAAGTTCCCTCATGATTGTAGGAGGGTCAAAGAGATGAGGTCTCTGCTTCTTCAATTGTTATACAGGTGTGTGGTTCCTCTCTTCTACTTCTGGCCCTTCCAGGACCCTGCCACCCATTCTCCCCACCTTGCTAAATTTTCCCCTTCCAAGAGCATACTCTGAGCTGCTATTACCCAGATGTCAGCAGCTATCCATCCAGATATCCTTAGCCCAGACAGAAACATGTCTCCCTGTCTTTCCTGTGAATATGTTGCCTTTTTCCCCATCAACCTTTCTTTTAAGCTTTTTTTAAAAAAAGAGACAAATATCGACCTAGACATTGACTTTATTTTTAAAGAACACATTCTTAAAGGTATAATATGTCTTCTTTCCTAGCTCTAGGAATTTGGGGGACTGCTCCTAGAGACACAAAGGTTCATCTGCACATTCTAGCATTATAGTCTAGCTAGAGCATCACTTAAATTCATACAAATGAGTTATTTTGATTTCCATAGATGTTCTAGACAGCAAAACTAGAAAATGAAATAAAATATGGAGAGATATATAAGAAATAAGTAAAAACTCACTTGCATATAAGATTATTTGCAAGAAAAAAAACCCACTCAGAATAACTGATAAAATCAAAGAACTTTGGGAGAGTAACAAGTTATATAATACTACAACTTTCTAATTTATCCAAGTCACTTAGAAAACAGTGGCAAGAATTACAATAGGAAAAAGAGCTGCATGATATTTTGAACATACATAATGAGAAGTGTTTAATATGCAGAAAGATAGAGATATCCTTAAATTTTCATTAAAGCGTATTTAAGGAGTGCATATGTTGAAAGACATATATCAGATAAAATCAAATAATTTTATGAAGATAAAAGCTATTTTTGTATTGATCTACACAATTAAAATTTGAATCCATTCAAATTTCAATGAGATATATTTTAACTGAAAAGAAAAAAAAAAAAGACAAGTTCATCTCATAGAGTAAGAATGAGCATTGCCAAAGAAATAGTTTCTTAACCTAATGGATTTTTTAAAAATAGAAATTCATAAATATTAAATTATGTATATTGGTACCAGGAAAAATAGAAGGAAAAAGTGAAAAAAATCTGCAAAGTCTATTTTATATAAAAAATATGAATTTCTACATAAGGGTATTTAAATATTTGGTCAGGGCAAAAAAATTGATATGTCTGAAGGAAGATAGAAAACATGCAGTAATGTAATGCTTAAAAATTCAAAATTAAATAGAAATTGTTCTAGAACATTTATTTGCTGCTTATCAAACACGTGGAATGTCTTTTTAGATATACAACTACAAAGGAGTTATAATGATATATGATTTCCTTTTCACCCCATAGTATGGGCTGAATGGAAGGCTTAGCTACTCTCAAAAAAATTATCTTTAATTCATGAATTCATTTATTAAGGGCTGATTGAACTCAGAGATTATAAAGCAGCAATACTGTGGTCTTCACTGCAAACCATCTGTGAGTTGGTGCTCATATTGCTCCCAGGAGAAGACAGACTCAGCCAGAGTCCCAGCAACTGCCTGGAGCATTGTTAAGCTCCGCTCCATTCCTTCCACAAGCCTGTGTTTTAGCACACAGGTGCCATCAGAGACTAAAGCAGGAGATCAGTTTTAGAGTATTAACGGATTTTACAGAACTAATTAGAAGTAGTACTGTTGAGAGAATTCGTGAGATTATCTCCTTGCATTTGAAAAAAATTAAAAATTAAAAAGCTAAAAGATGCATGATAATAATAAAAACAGTATAATATAAAACAAAACAATGAAACATTTTGTTGTTGTTAAGGTAAAGGGTCTAGCATCTTTGTTTATTTAAAGTAAACTGGCTAAAAATTGTGGATCAGTAGTCTGTGCACTTATTACCAAAACCAGAGCTCTTCTGTGGGGAAAACTTTCTGGTATTTTCCATCATTGCTCATTGTCGCCAGGCATAGTCCTGGACAGAATTAAGTCACTGGCTCAGGCTATACCCTAAAGTGACACATTATTTAATAGAGGTAAGGAAAATTTTAAAAGGATGCACGGGTATTTTCAGCTGATACTGAGTGAGATCATCAAAACTGGAAACATTTCCATTCCTTGCCCTATTATGCTGTCTCCTAAATATAAATAGAAACAATAAAAAATATTTTTATTCCTACATGAGTTCAAGTGGCAATTTCAATTTTATTATCATTTCTTTCTTTCTTTCTATATTGAAGATTGAACCTGCGGTGGCTCTACCACTGAGTGACATTTTCAACCCTTTTTATTTCTTTATTTTGAGACAGGGTCTTGCTAAGATTTCCAGCCTGGCCTCGAACTTGTAATCCTCCTGCCCAAGCTTCCTAGATAACTGAGATTATAGGAATGCACCAAGAAGTCTGGCTACAAATGTATTTTAAAATTTTATAGAATTCCTGACTTCCATTTTGATGTACGTTTGATTTACTCATCTTAATTTGAATGATGAAGGGTTCCTCCAAATTCATTATTTTAAAAAATCATTTCAGATTGATATATAATCTTAGTCTTTCAAATTCATGTTGATTTTCTCATTATATTACAGAAATCTTCAAGAATGTATTCCTCATAATTCAAGGGCAACTGATAATTCAGTTGAATAGATAATTTTTCTGTTTTATTCAGTGATGATTGGATGATTTGAGGCTTACTTTATAATGGGTTTTTACTACACAATTTACAACATCTTAGTTCATAAGGTCCATCTAATCATAGCGCAGAGCACAAATTAGTTTATAAATTAAGTTTCATCCCTATAAATGTTAAGGCAAAAAATTATGTGAATCAAACCAAAGACCTCTGAAATCTCTAAGTTAGTGAGGCGATTATGTCATTTTGCAGCATTGTCTTTTTTATACATGCTTTGCAATTTTGTTTTGGAAATTGAAAGTTTGCCTATGAACCAAAATCTCTGGGATCACTAAATAAAACAAGAGAGGTATGATGCCATTGTATTTGTATAATATAAAGAATCACCATCTATGTTTGTAATGTCAATGGTATAGCACATGCTCTTTTATTTTTGTTTTGTTTTTTTTAAGAAAGAGGGACAGTTAGAGAGAGAGAGAGGGAGAGAGAGAAACAACTTTATTTAGTTTTTCATGTGGCCTTCGTTGCTACAACACTCAGTTGTGTGTACGTGGTGCTGGGGTTTGAACTCGGGTCCTCGCGCATGCTAGGCAAGCTCCATAACCGATGAGCCACCGCTCCAGCCCTGTTAGAGCACATGTTAAACACATATACACACAGACTTAGTTCATTCTCACTTTTGTGTTGATCACTCTAAAAAGCATAAAGTTATCATGGTATAACTTCCTTTTAAAGTTAACATTATTTTAATAGATGAATAGCAATTTATACATTTGTGTTTCAATGTAATGCTTTGATGTATGTATATATATTGTGGTATTGTTAAATCAAGCTCATTAACATATCCATTATCTCACCATGATAATTATTTCATCCACTCAATTTTAATGTTGGTATTATAGTTTGTGAAGAAACACATGGAAAACTCAGAAGACTGATGAAGAGGATCACAAGTTCATGGTCAGTCTGAGCAACTTAGTGAGACCTTGTCTCAAAATCAAAAGTACAGTGGGCTAGGGATATAGCTCAAAAATTAAACACCCCTGGGTTCACACCAGTATTACATGAAGAAAAAGAAGAAATGAAAAAAAGAAATTTAAAACATTTAATTAAATATTACATGTTAATGCAATGATAATTTAAGACAACTGTGATATGAGACAATAATGATATTATATTTTATTTTAGTGAAATATTTCAAATTACTTTATATGCTGGGGAAAGTAGGTTAAGATGATTTTACTTACAGACACAAGTTATTTTCTCCCTTGCTAAAGAGAGAAATATTATTTTAAGTTGCTTAGATAAAATATTATATGATAAAGTATATTCCATTTCTACATTCTTACATTTTAATAAAACAGTGATGGTAAAGACAGATATTTTTGACGGACCTTTCACATTGTAGTCCAGTTTGAACTCTGGAAATTCAAGAGGATCTTATTTATTCATAATATTTGTCATTTATATATGGATAGCATAAATTATTTTAGACCTCACTTTCATATTTAATCCTTTTACTATGCTTCATGCATCATACCAGAAATCTTGTATATTTTAAATAAATAAATCTCTGACTCAATTTTCATCAAGTCTATAAATGGAGGAAAAGAGTGACCAATGCTAATAAAATTAGGGAAAAGGGAAATAGTTCAAGATTTGTTTTTTTGGATTGTCATGATATGATTTTCCCCAGATGACCATATATTCAAATACCTAAAGTGATAGTATATAGAAATATATTATTTTCCTTGTTTCCAATCAGAAGAACTTGAGTTACAGTTTTATGTCAAGTGCAATCTCAAAATTTAGCATATCTGATCCTACAAGATATTCACTAGCCTTTCTCTTCGATTTAAAACAGAAAACTATGTTTTGCCCCTTTATTCTATTCTGAACATTCATGAATATTTTATTCATTTCTATGTTGACTTTAACGTTTTCACTCCTTAAAGTTTTTGTTTGGTTGGTTGTTTGAACAAATTCTAGTATATGGAAAATGACTCTAGTGATTGCACTGGACTCAGGGGATAAGAGGCCATATGCTGTGTCCATAAAAGATCACTGGAGTGGTCGCATTACAGTAAGGAATAAATCAAGGGTGTCCATTAATTTAGAATTTATGTGATACCCCTTATAACAACTTGATAGGAAAAAGAAATAATCATAAAAGTATGAAAAAGAGAAGGTTAAAGGAATGTTATTTTCATAAAATATAATCATTTGTATATGCAGAAAATCCTAAAACTACCTGAAAAACTAATACAAACAGAAAATGACTTTGATAAAGTGCCACACAAATACACAAGAATAGCATTTTTATAAACATACAAAAAGCCAGTTGGAAAATGGAAAAACTGAATGTATACAAAAAGATATGATACCTAAGAAGAAACCAAACAAGAATATACCTGAAAACTTGGGTACATAACTAGGTATATTAATGTTATAAATTCATTTATTCTCCTTTTCAACTAGCAAAACATTCTAAAGTTTGTATAGGGAAAAATAAGTGCACATTAGTCAGGCAGTTGTTTTTAAAAGTAGATGAGAGCATTTTAGGGTTATCAAAAATATTTTCAAACAACAGCATGGTACTGGGACCAGAACTCAATGGGATAGTCTATTAAAGCAAACCAAAAGACACTATGTACTTATGATGAGACTGAGTTGGCATGTCATATCAATTCAGGAGACACAGGTTTGTCAATAAGTCATTTTGATATAACAGGTGTTTGGGGGTAAATTAAGTAAGATCTAAACCATTGATTCACACAAAAATTTGAGTTGGAAAAGAATAGCAAGCACACTCATGAAAACATAATTAATCATTAATTATGAGTAATTTTATAAGAAAATTTAAGACAATGTGTTCCTAAATATTGAGATCCTATGTTAGAAAAGAATGAACCCTAGAAATTATAAAGCAAAAATGGATAAGTTTCAGCACCAAGCATAATATGCTTAGGTACGATAGAAGCAGACAAAACAGTTGCAAGCTAACGAACCAACACCAGCTGGATAAATTTTTGACATAAATATATCACACGATGGGCTAATTTCTTTAATATATACAGAGCTCCTAACAATCAATAAGGAAAAGGTCAGAAATCCAATACAAAAAGAGCAAAAGATATGAAATGTCACTTCACTGGAAGAAAATATAAATAATTTTTAAATATGTGAAAAATTGCTCAAACCTAGTCATAATAGATTTTCAAACCTATGAGGTGTTATTTTTATTTATCAGGTTGACAACATCAAAAGGTACCAAGACAGTATACTAGTCAAACGTGGAGAGATCAACTTTCTGATGAAGTATAGATGGAAAAATGAATTTACACATCTTCTTTAAATGGCAATTTCATGACTTGCATCCTAATTATAAATGCACGTGCCCTCAACCCATAATGCCACTTCAAGCAGTCTATCCTAAAGAGTTTATCTTGCAGTTGTGTGTAAAATGTGTGTTCATTGCAATACTGTTTGCAATATCAAAGGACTGCAAATAACCTAAATGCCTATCAAAAGGGATTTATATTACAGAGATATGCAGTCCTTAATATAATGTTGGAGGGATAATTTTTGTGAGAAAAGAAAAATACGTTTTTATATAAATTAGTAACTATTGTAAAAAACACATGCATATACATACACAAATTATATATACATACACATATACATACATATATGTTTGTATTTGTATGTACATGTATATACATAAAAACAGTATAGAAGCAGTAGCTACTACCTACCATCAGTTGGTGTGGGAGGGAGGCAATCTTGTATACAGAAGGAATATCATTAGAAGTGAAAATATTACCTCCCTGTACACTCTCTTATGCCACTGAAATTTAATGTGTGCATTATTGATTATTCAAAGATATTTCAGAAAGATAAAAATTGAGTCACTGAAATGGGTTGACTAGGGGAACTGGAGGGAAAGAATTAGAAGTACCAGAAATTTTTCTTACCAAGGTCAGAATCTGGAGGCAAAAATGCCCTCTTTTTAAAAAAATTTTTTTATTAATGCATTAAAATTGTACATAATGATGGGAATCTGTTGCCACACACTCCTAGATGCACACAATATAGCAATATAATTTGTTTGGTCAATATCCTGCCTGCCCCTACCCCTCTCTACCTCCCTTCCCCTGTCCCCTGATCCCTCGATTCCATGCTTCTCGTCTGGGTCTGATATTTTTCAAACCAAAACAAACAAAAAACCAAGTACAATATCATAATTCTTATACCTATGAAGAACATTTTTTATATACATGACTATAGTATATACAGTGACCTACTTATAAATGCTTGGAATGTACCTTGCTTTATCTCAGTTCCAAGATTTCCCCTTCTCCTCCCTTCCTATCATCCCTTGTTATTCTTTGATATATATTGACAATAGAATTAATCATTTACATTTTTGTACAGACATGCAGTATAGCTTGTTCAAATAGCTTATGCAATATCTTGCAACTGTATCTCATAAATATTAACAAATTGCATTTTTGTTCTATGGTTCTAACACATGAGTTTATTTACCTTTTCCCCAAGCCTGGGTTTAGCTCCAGCCTCCACAAATGAGGGAAACCATTCGGCCCTGGACTCCCTTCATTTGGCTAACTTCACTCAGCATGATTTCTTCCATTGCCATCAATTTGTCTTCAATGGATGTAATATCATTGTTTCTAAGAGCTGGGTAAAATTCCATTGTATGTATATACCAGAGCTTTTGGATCCATTCATCCAGTGAGGAAAGATGCCCTCTGGAGCATTGTGTAGAAGCAGCATTCATCAGGGAATTCAGCAGGGAAAAACTGGGAACTATGGATTTAGTATAAAACTTGTAGCCTTACAAATTAATTTTTCCTTGTGTTCATAATATAGAGACTAAAGAAGTTTATAACATAATACTCACTCACCTATGTATCTGGCATGCAGTTATCTAAATAGTAGGAAACATTTATAATTCTTTTGAAAGATATGATTAATATGAATCAAACAACCAGAGAAAAATGAAAAGCACTAGTAATTCTTTTTTTGTTAATATTGAGAAGGAGAGAGACAATATATTTCAATTTTTTTTTCACCTGGCCTTTGTTTCTCCCACATTTAGCTGTATATGCGGTGCTGAGTTTCGAACCAGGGTTCTTGTGCATGCCAGTCAAGCGCTCCAACCAGGGAGCCACTGCTCCAGATGGGGAGATTCTTTTTTAAAGAGAGAGAAAGAGAAAGTCAATTTTTAATTTTTTTCATCTGTTTTTAATAAACACTGGTAATTCTAAGAAATGATGGTTCTGTGGTGTTGCAATAATTTGGGCAGGTCTTCAGAGGAGAGGAATTCTACTAGAGGTCTTTGTAATGTGACTTTCAGGTGGGGATAACAGTATGAGCAGAGTGTTGGAACAAAGAATCCGCTTGGTGTTTGTGGGAGAAGTGAAAAAAACTGTTATGAGTTATACAAACATTTTAGAGAATTAAAAAATGTGCTTGGAACTCTACATTCATGCAACATATATTCTAAAATGATAAATTAAGAAGGTAAAGAGAATGTAGGATGTACTAAAAATTGACAATTATAACTACCAAAATTAAAAATCTAAATCTGTAAAGTTAGACCACTGTCTAAACAGGCATTAGAACATATTAGCTATGAAAATATCTCCTGGAATCATACCAAGAGTCAGATACAGGCTCTTTCTTGTCTGCATGTCTCACGGCCTCCTAGATCTCTGGCAAAATACTAAAATGTTTTAATGCTTGGTTTCCTCAGCTGTTAAATTGAAATAAAAAAAAACATTTACCTAAGAAAGTTGCTTTGTGGATTATTTAGGAAAGCAATATATGTAAAAATGTATAACAGCTTAGAATACAGAAAATTCTCTATAATTGGTGGTGGAAAAATATAGTTTAGTGGGCTCTGGATTCAGATTGCTTAGATTCAAATATCAGATCCCACACTAAGTAAAGCAATTCACTTCTCCACTCCACGCTTTTTCCTTCTCACTAAAAAGAGGGTAAGAACCTTAACCTATTGTAATAGTTTCTATTGCTGCAAAACAACTGATCACAAACTTCACATTTTAAAAATCAATTTATTATCTTACAGTTCTATAGGTCAAAAATCCAGTTATGTTGTTCTTAATCACTAGGAGTACTAAGTATAATCTGATCAAATAATCTAAGATTATATCTGTCTCATTTATACTCAACTTTTTTGTTGCTGTGACTGAAAGACCTGACGAGAATAATTTTAGAAAAAAAAAAGAATAATTTTAGAGGGAGAAAAATTTGGGGTTTATAGTTTCAGAGGTCTCATAGCCAGCCAGTTCCATTGCTCTGGGTCCAGGAGGACGCAGAACATCAGGGCAGAAGATGTGACAGAGGAAGACAGTAAAGGACATGACAATTGGTAACAGAGAGAGCTCCTGCTGACCAGGTACAAACTACAGACTCCAAAGGCATGTCCTCAGTGACCATCTCATCCAGGCACACTCTACCTGCCTGCAGCGGCCACCCAGTTAATCCTATCAGGAATCAGTGCACTAATTAGATTATAGCTCTCATAATTTGATCACTTCACCTCTAAACACTCTTACATTGTCTCACATATGACCTTTTGGGGGACACCTCATTTCTAATCCATAACACTCAATAATGACAGAGATAATAAGAAATACTGCATTTACTGTTTTTGTGATTAGAAAAAGAAAGTGAAAAGGATCCCCCAGTGAGGAAACTTCTTTTGGATTTCTGTGTATGACTAAAGACTTATCATCATCATCATGATCATCCATCATCCTCATTGCAGGTCCACTACTGGGCTAGGCATTTTGTGCACTGCGCCAATACTGCACTATGAGTTTTGTACTAACCATCTTTTAAAAGAATAATACTGAGACTTGGCAACTGATTTATTTTAATTTAGATAAAGGAGTTACAGAGGTAGAGACAGTATTCCACTTCAACTAAGTCCTGAATTCAAGTATACCTGAATCCAGATATGCTCCAGAATCCAAAATCTCAGCCAATGATAATAATCCTAAAAAATGCCTCAGTCAGATTGGGCTGCTATAACAGATTATAATGGCATGGATGGCTTAAACAACATTTATTTTTCACAGTCCTGGAGACTGGAAAATTCAAAATCAGAGTGTTGGCACATTCAGTGCCCAGTAAGGGCTTGATTCCCATTTCATAGATGGTTGTCTTCTTACTGCGTCCTCTGATGAGAGAGAATAGAGGAATACCAACTCTCTGGAGTCTTTTCTTATAAGGACAGGAATCCCACTAAGAGTGGACTTCACCCCCGACCCTCTGACATAATTGCTTCCTCAAAACTCTACCTTCAGATATCTTCACATTGTGAATTTACCATTCAACATATTAATTTGGGGAAAAGACAAACCTTCAGTTGATAGCATGATTCAGTAAACTTTTTAGTCTCTTTTTTGCTTTTCTGCTACTTGACTCTGCTTCAAGGAAGTTTTTTTCAAGTTATTTTCCATATAGTACTTAAGCTACAATGTGCTAACAGGTTTCTGCAAAAAAGAGTTGGTCATAATGAAAAAGAGATGTTTCCAAATGCTGAATTAAATATTCTTAGATGTTTCTTAACCACATGACCTTAAGAGTGTTTAACATGCTAACATTCACCGTGAATCTCGAAGAAGCTGCTTTAATGTGCAATGTTTCTCCAAATTATTTGACCATGGAACATTTCTTTCTTCCAGAAATCTATTAACAACTTAGGGAAAGGAAGGACTGCAGAGAACAATTTTGGAAGTTCTGTCTTCCAGTGATGTATAGATTAATTTTTTGCACTTTAGGCATACATTTGGAGAAATAAAACTGTAGGTTGGATCATATGTGATTGGTAGAGGTCCTTAGCACTTTATGTGTGGTAACAGACTCATAACAGAAATTTTTTTGTCCTTTTACCTTTTCTTTTTTCCCCATTTCTTTTACAATTCAATATGTGTGGCTTTTAAAGTACTTCTTATATTCAGCATCTGCAGGGGCTATCCATGAACTCAGTATAAGTGAAATTAATTAAATAAGTATAAGTTAGGTAAAGTGCTTGGAATCTTCAAAATGAAAGACTTAATGGTAGATGGTCATTATCAAAAGTGGCTAGGTAAAAAGGGGATAACTATGCATATGCAACATGGTTGTAAGGCTACATATCAATATTTTATAGAAATTTAGACTTAAGAAGGAGAGGCATTAAATTGGCAGCGTATTTCACAAATTGTGTACCAGGTAATAAAGAATGGCATTTACTATCATGATTCCAGTTATTTGGGTATATCATAAGCATTTTAATGTAGTTTTATGCCAGTTGGAGTTTTTAAAACTCCTTCTTTAAATTAAAAGAGAGATAAATGTTTAGTAATGTATACAAAAATTATTTAGCTTCCTACCATGCTTATTAAGGTAATATATTATCATAAAAGTGGAAATAAACCAGGAAATTAAACAAGACTCCTAACCCATTCTTGTCCTGATTATATCATCACACAGATACTGTTTTCTAATTTTACATTCTCAGGATTTAGTACCACTCATTAGATATAATACTTAAAACTAACATTAGAGGTCTCATTTCATACTTTATGATTACCATGCCACAGCATGACACAAAGCACGATTTCTGATCTAAGAAAAAATGAAGTTCCAGGAAGTTGGAATTTGATTGCTTGAAAGTATTTTGCTACAATCTGAACAATGCTACCTCATTTAAACATCTGTTGATTTAAGCATAACAACAGACAGTAAATAAATGACTTTTTAAAAAATGTTTCACCTTCTGATCCTTCATGAGATCTGCACAAACCTTGTTTTGAAAAGTTTTTAAAGATTCTTTCTTCTTGTTTGTCTGTGATACAATACCTCAACTCTTCCCTAACAACATTCTGTTACTTTTCCACCGTTTCCATCTCCTTGCATGGAAGATCTCACTTCAAATTCCAGAAGGAAAGGAGAAGTTGAAGTTCAAAGGACTCACGGAAGAAAATGAAGATAGTTTTCTGCTTCATTGCCCTATGTTCTCCTTTTCTTGGTAAACTTCCTTTTCAACATCTTGCCATGGAGAATATTTCCTTCAATTTCTATGTCTTTAAGAAAGAAAGAAAAAGAACCCAAAAAGAGCTGTGTTTCATTTTGGTACCTGCAACTGCTGGAATTGAATCCGTGCACAGTAAGCAATCATTCTAACCCAAAACAGGAGAAAGCACAATTGTAAGCCAGGGGCTGTATTTTTGGTTCAATCACTTTCACTGCAAAAATCAGTCCATTTATTTTAGTTTGGTGAGTAGCAGTGAAATTTGAGCCACCTGAGTGATGTTTTAAGAATCTATCCTTGCCTTGTATTTTCTTGCATGGCTCCCAAATTTGCCCCTTGATTTCTCATCTGAAACAGATGTCCTGCTTAACTAGATGCATGAGATATAAGTCTCCTATTGCTTTCATCCATTTGCCCCTGGGAATATAGGAGTCCGCAACCCTTCCTGCTCAGCCCTAGAGCTAACTGAAATTCAGTCAGTACAGCAGAGCAGCCCTGTCTTGGCTGTTTAGAGGCTGGCTGCTGACTAAGTTGCACTTCCTGAGAAATTCAGGACAGGACGATTCACTTTGCAGGGTTCTGTCTCTCACGGAGCTTTGTGCCCCAAGAGTTACTTTTTTTCTGGCTATAATGAGAAAGGAAGTTGAGGGGAATCCTTTGCGCAATTAATTATAAAGCCAATGGTGGAAGCCAAGAGGCTCTCTGACACCAAAGGTGCCCTCCATAACACCTGAGTCCCCAATGTGTGTGGAAAAGGGATAGGCAATGAGGTAGGAACTTCGGAGGCGGTGGCAGGTGCCAGGGTGTGGCTGCGGCTGTCTCCCTTTTCCATCAGAAGGAGCCACCTCCGAGGGGGAGGGGCAGAGAGAGAAAGACGAGGGGGAGAACGGAGGAGGGAATAAGAGAGAGGGCGGGGGGCGGGCAGGCGCCCGGGGAGCAGGGAGCGCGCCCGCCAGGCTCAGGCTCTCACGCACGCCGCCTCTGTTTGTACACACTGCGCTCCCGGCCGCCGGCTCGCTCCCTACAGCTCACGCTTCATTGTTCTCCAAGTCAGAAGCCCCGCAGCCGCGGCGGCGTGAACAGCGCGAGCTAGGCGCACTGTCCTTTCCTCCGCCCGCGGGTCCGCCCGCCCCAGCGGGAGAGCCAGGGACACCGCGGGAGCCCGCGCCCCGCCCGCGAAGCAACCAGCAGGACCCACCCGCAGCAGAGGGCACAGCGCTGCCCCGGAGCTCACCCACCTCCGCGCGCGCCGGAGTGCTGGCAGAAGGGGAGGAAACATTCCTCTCTGTGGCCACCACTCTTTCTCGCCCTCTCCAAGAATTTGTTTAAGAAAGCGCTGCGAGAAGAAGGCATCTTCTTGAATTCTCTAACAGGGGCGGGGTCTACTGCTGACCTGCGGTGCCACCTGGGCTTCCCTGCCCTCCCAGACGACCCCTGACCAGCCAAGGGTCACGTCCGAAGGACGGATCATGAAGCGCTCTGTTTTCACCTGGCTCTTGGTTGGACTCAGCCTCGGTGTCCCCCAGTTCGGCAAAGGTGAGGCGGCGGAGCCCTGATCGCTGTATGCGGGACGGAAGGGGGGGGGTCCCCTGGGAAATGCTGCGCAGGGGGCCGCGGGCTGTCCTCCGTGCGTGCCACAGTTGGCGAGCGCCGCGGGCGGCGCGGAGGAGGCGGCGTGCCCTAGGTCCCCGGAAAAGTGCTGGCAAAGTCCGAGCACAGTGCTCTGGACTGAGTAGAAAGGAAGGTGCGATCTAGGAAAAGGGAGGACCGAGGGGGAAGCTAGTAGAAGGGTGAGGGGGCTCCGAGGCACCACTTATTCTGCTGCTCAGTCCCCGAGCGGTTCTTCACTACCAAGTGCCCAAGATTCTGGCTGGGGACACCGGGCGGGGCTTTCGTGGGGGCCTGAGCTAGGGAGACAAGGGCGCCAGGGCGTCATCTACTAGATGCAGGAAGAGGCTGGAGAACCGCAGGGCAGACTGCCCCTGGCATGCGGTGCGTTGGCATAGGGCCAGGGCTGAGCCATTTGTAAACCCGGAACAGGCGCTGGGATTGTTGGCCACGGGTGAGGTGGCCAGGGGTCTAGTATGTCACGGGGGCTTTTCTCTGGTTTCCTCCACCCCGAGGCGCCGCATCGATTACAGAATCCTTCTTCCTTCTAACCCCAGGGGCCTGGAGCTTTGCTCTGTACTACCTCGAGGTCGGAGGTAACTCTTGGTAATAGGACTGTGCTGCGCCAGCCAACCTTCGCGCCCCCAGGCCAGAAGCAGAAAAGTTGCAAGAGCTGGTCTGGTTGTTCTCTCCGTGGCTTGCAGGAAAAAAAGAAAACAAAAGATTCTTTTAAAAAATATTGAGGACTTTGAGGAGTCTCCTGCGGAGATGTTTAGGTGACTTTTTGGTCTTCTGAGATGTAGCTGGTCATTGCAACGCTGGGTCCAGATCTGGGTCTCGCCGCCAGCGTGGGGCTATATTGGTGTCGGGAGTGGGTGTAATGGAGCCACAGACACTTTAAGGGAGATGTTGAGGAGCTTAGCCCCCCTGGCGCTCACTGACTGGGGCGGCCCCTTTCAAGGGATCCCCAGGCGGTAGAATCCTCCACGGACAGCTTCAAGTGGAGAGCCGAGTGCACTACAGGGTTTTAAAACGCTGTGCGTCTGAAAAGAGGTAGTTGGATTTTAAAAATGTATTGACTGGAATACATTTGAAATTAGATACTGCATGAGCATTCTACACCATCCATGCATGTCCTATCTCTTTCACAGGATGGACTCTTGGGCTACTATTTTGCCCAAGAAACCGGGTGTTGTTGCCCAGATGCCCTCTCAGGCTTGACAGTAGAGATCCATGGCCTCGCCTTGCCTAGGTCTCCTTTCTTTCCCCTGAATGTGGCTCTTTTTTCCAGCCCTTGGGCATCTATGTAGGTGCTTGTCTAGTCTGTTTTTACCAAAGTGTCTTTCTAGTTATCAGGCAGCGACAGCCACTCCACTGAAGGTTAGAGAATGGAAATGGTTCTGTGGTTGCTCGAAAGAGTCCCCAGCGATAAGAAAAAGATAGTGTTTCCATCCCCTTTATTTTTCCTTATTTTATTCCCAGTCTGGATTCCTTTTGCACTTTGATCCCTTAGCAGGAAAAGAAAGGGAAGAACTGCAGGCACTCCCCTCTCCTTCCTTCCCTGCCTCTGTTCCCACCCCAAACAAGAACACACTCACCCACTCACTTGCATCTACACTCAGTCACTGCCACAGCCATCTGTCCCCAGCTCAGAGGTGGAGAGCAATGGGAATGTGAAAGGAAGAAAGTGCATCTACAAGGTGTTCTTCCTTGCCTTGCCAGGTCTGGTGGCAGGATCCTTGGGGCACGGCAAATGGGCTGCTGGAACTCTTATCTCCTAAAGATACCCATGCTGAGGCACAACTTAGTCTACCAGTCAAGACCAGCATTCCATTTTGGTCCTCCTAGATAATGCTGGGGCAGACTTATACTCTGTATTTGTCAGATTTATTTTATCAGCCTGCCTATGGGGCAGAGAGAAAAAGGACTTTAGGAAAGAAATGGACCCTTTTGCTCTAGCCCTCTCTGCAAAATCCCCAACCTCTTTCCTTTTTATTTATTTTTTCTTTTTCCTTCAGCTCTGCAGAAGGCAGAGTACAGCTTGCTGACAGCTCCAAATAATTAAACTTTGGGCAAACTTACTGAAATCAATGCTTACACTGAGAATGTTTCTCCACACACAGACCCCATGTCGTATATCTAATGTATTTAATGCTTTATAGGAATTGGTGTTTTTCCTCTGCATGAGTTGCTGTTTATGTGCATGAATACATGGGATTTGATAAGGATATGTAACTCCTTTTTTAGTTGTTTTTATTTTAAAATTAAACCAATGGATCAGTCAGATTGAATATTTTATTAACTCTTAAATTATTCATCATTATGGGTTGCTCTAAAATATTCAATAACATGCAGTTGCAGCAATCATGTGACATATTATGCAATCTGTCTCTCTGCCTGCATGTAGTTTTGTGCCTGCAGTCTTTAAGCAAATGGTACTGTCTAAAATTGTCTAGACATGTCCTAAATACTATGAATCATTGGCATTACATTTCTGTTTTTAATTAATGACGAGTTTTAGTTAATTCTACATGAGAACAAATTAATACCTTCACAGTCTCACTCCATATGAATCTATGCTTATGTGATTAGCATAGCAATATTTATGCTGAAATAACAAGTTTCTGTGTCTTTTGTTATTATTACATAGTCCAGTTTTCATCATCTAATTAGCATGACCATTAACTTTGTACTTTAAAAATAAATACTAATTTCAGGCTCAAGCTGAAAAGCTTAGAAATAATTTTGAAATGTTGAATTAAGAGTAATATGAAAATAAAGTATACTTCTATAATACTTTGTCACTGTTGGAAAATCTTGGTTATGCCCTATGCTGCCATGATATAATGTAAATTTTTCCTTTGCTCCTGAAAAAATTTTCTGATTATTTCCAAATGTTTCCTTAGAATTCAGTTGTATTTTGTTCTAAACTTATATGGTTTTGGAAAAAAGTTGTAATGAAAAAGTGATGGTGAAAAAGTTCAAGTGGTCTGGTCTTCCTTATATGGTCTTAAAGTTGCAAAGATCTTCCAAAAGAGGCAAATGTATTGCACTTCTGAATACTTCCTTAAATTAGAACTGTTTTATTTTTCATCAAATATCTTAAAATCAACATTCATATAAATCATTTATCCAGGATCTATAAAGTTTTCAATAAATATTTTAATATTCTGTCTGGATACATATGTTTTTTTTATTTTCACAAAATTACAGCAACATAAAGGAATTAAATATGTATAACTAAAAGAAAATAGCATAGTTAGTCAATACCATTACAAAATATGTTTCCATAGTTTTTAACAACTCAGTATTCAAAACTCTTAAATTCCTCAATTTTAAGATCAAGTTTTTAGTTAGTTAATTTATTCTTAGACATTTCATCCTTTGAAGAGTTTTTAATAATGGATGGACTGTATTTGTGTTTAGTTTTTTAGAAACTGCCTCACTTGAGTTTCCTAAAGGCTTAGAAAGTATTTCTGATATTTGTTGTTTGCTGCATGCACTTGCAGGTGCAGTGGCTTTGATTATGATTTATGATGTAGTAGTTTTATTGTATCCTGGCCAAAAAACAACAACAAAAATTTTTGCAGGCTTCAGAACTCAGTTCAAGCCAGAAGTAAATCAAAATGAGTACATAGTGAATAAAAAGGAGCAAATTTTTCAAATATGTAATTAGTAGTATGGTTTCTAACATGCCTAATCAGTTTATTAATTTTATTGTGAAGTAATTGGAAAACAGATATTATGAAAAAAGGTAGAAAATCAGGCAAGCCATTCCCATTGTTCAATTCTTATATGTGTTTAAATGAAGATGCCTAGAATTCTTATTTGTGTTTAAATGAAGATGCCCAGTGTATTTATTCTGTTTTGCTCTTTTATCATAGCTCATGCAATGATTATACTATTTTCTGGTCAATAGAAAGCATGCATTTATGGACAGAGTCAAATGATTACCTAGGTGAAATGGAGCAATTATTAAAATATTTCCCATGGCTTCCTGTGTAAGAATGAGTGATATTAACTACTATAAATACTTAAATTGAATAAGTTACTGCTTAATTAACACTGAAAATACCTCTAAAAACTTTAAATCTGGCTTTAGAGAGTTGTTGAAGGGAAAATACTGGAATTAACCATGCACTCACCAGCAGGTGTCAGGATATTCAATAGAGATCTTTTAAAGAAAGATGGAAAAAATAAAAAGAAGTTAAAGAATAAATGTTAATCTATAAATCCACATAAAGTGACTTTCTGCTTTCTATGAGATTGATATATAGTTTTCACTACCCCTGGAGAAGAAGAGGAAGGGTCTTTTAAGGACCTATTGCTTGGACCAGAGAGTTTTCAGTGGGAAACAGAATTGCTGTGCCACAGACAACCAAGTTCACACAGGTTGAGCCCTTACTTTAAAGCAGTCTCTTGAGTATTGTCAAGGATGAGCACATTGGTGTTTTACCATATCGGGTGTTGTGGTAAAACAATCATTACTGAGGTTTCTAGCATATTTTCTAACCTTACTCTCCATAACTAAGTTTCAGCTATACTTTTGTACACATCTACTGCAATGCAAAGAAATGTGTGCTTATATTTGTCCTTTTCTGTTGTAATCGTAAAGTGTATTTTCTAGACTTTGCAAGTTTTAGAATAACACATGGCCGGAATAGTAATACAGCCAACAAAGGTTAAATAACGTGATAAAATCTTAATCTTTTTATTTCCATTTCAGCCAGTTATTAATCTATATCTATATATATATATTAATAATGGATTATTATGTGCCTATTGTGATGGGTATCTATGAGTGACTTAAAATCATTTGGTTTTTAATTGATCATTATCAAAATTTGTTCTAGTATCTGCTGATATAGTCCATAAGACTGCATTACAGATTCACCTTCATACCCTTGCTAGGAGTTCTCTTGGTATTTAATATAATCACTGATGTGCCAAATGACCTGTTTCCAGTGGCATCCTGTGCTAAAGGTCCTCCTAAAATTAAAAACAAAAACAGATCTAATAACCCCTTTCATCTTTTTCTCCAAGTCTCCCCTTTCCCCTCTAGATAGCAAGTAGGGCACATTCACTGTAAAACTGGCATTGTATTCTGGTCTCGTTATTCAAAGGTTGCAAATCTACAAAGCATTGTCAAATTTGCATTTTTTTTCTTCTAGGGAGAAAAATATGAAGATGATAATTTAAAGTTCACCTACCAAATTCTGAGATTTATAAATGAAAATATATTGGAATCTGAATTAAGGAGCAACTCAGGGTTTTACACTTTTTTTTTATCACACTGTCCTCACTAAAACTATCAACTGGTCAACAATTTATCTCTGCTCTACAGTGCAGAAGTCACTTGCCTCACAGCTTCATCCACATAACACATAGCTGAGATTCTAGAAGAAAGAATCAGAAACTCCTGACCACCTAAAATAGATGTTACATTTAGGCTTTAGATTATGTATTACAGAAAAGCCTATTCATCTTGACTTCTGCATTCCTGCACTGTCTATAAACTGTATCCAAAAAATGAAAAGCATGTGAGATAATAGATCAGGCATAATTGGGGCAATAAAACATGCTAGCTATTAGACAAAGAGAACGGTAATACTTTACAGTGTAAGAAACTGGGTACATTTACTGTGTGTGTGGTGGTGGGGTGTACAGGCTAAAAGGCGTTACTCTTTGAGAGAACACTATAGTAATCAACGTCAGTATTGCTCTTGCATCCTAGAGAAAGGCCTTCTGCAATATGTTCACATGTATGAGTACCAAGGCAATGATATTATTGAAAAAAGATTTTATAAAAAATATTTAAGCTTGAAATCCTGCTTTATGGTGAAAAGTTACAAATCCGTGAAACTTATTTTTTAGCATGTATATTTTCCCATCATGCCAGAGAAAATATTATACATTTCTTAAATTTTTTTCCTCCAAGGAATGAAATAAAGGTATTACAAAACATAGACTTTTAGTTTTCTAGAAAAGTGGTACATATTAGAATTCATATAAGGTGCCCTGTAATTATTTGGTTATATTTTAGAAGAAAACACACTGTTATTTCGATTTTTAAAATATGCCTTATTGTTGTGGTAGTAACTGGAAGATTTGTTCAACAGAAGATTTATGGTGCATGAGGTAGAATGGAGGATTTAAGTATAAGAATCTAGGTGAAGGCTTTTTAAGCAACAAAGTACTTTAGAATGTGATTGTTACTATGGAGAAAGAAGATTTACTTAGCTTTACTTTTTCTCTTTTCTAAAACAGAGCTGTATCAAACTGATTCATCTATTTTAAAGTAATTTAGTTCAATATAATATTCCATAAGTGGGAAGACCAAGATTTTATTCTCTTTTTTAGATGATCACATGCTTATCTGAAGGTAATCTTTAAATAGGTGTATGCCACCAAGCATTCCTTAATGTTTACGCTTGATATTGGCAAAGTGGTTTATTTTCAGAATGCAAAATAATCCTGTAAGTCCCTTCTTTGGTCTGGATGACCATTTAAAGTCTACTGACACCAGAGAATATGAGGCTAGCTGAGGTGAAATGGGCTCGTGACCCTTGAGCAGACAAGTCCAGAATGGTCAAGTGGGAAAGTGGGAGAATATATTTATTTGAAATGGAGTGGACCTATCCTACCCTCTACTGTAGAGCAACCTACCACCTGTCAGTATCCCTCTTCTGCCTGACCTGACATCTTTGTTACCCTCTCCCATCACATCTTTCTCTCCAGGCACACATCACATTTCCTGCTTGTGCGTGTCTTTTTCTTCCTAACGTTTAACTTGTATATTGTAAACCCTAACTTTTTTTTGGATTTTTTGTACAATCAAAAATCAAACCACCACCCATAAGGCTTGGATATATGTATTCCAAGTTCTTGTTTCATATTTTGTGCTTTCTCCAGAGCCGGGGCTCAGCGTAGTACTGGGTAAAACAAAACAAAACAAAACATACAAACAACAACAACAACAAACAACAGTAGCAAAAACACCAAACACACAATATATACTGAATTAGTGGAGCTATTCACCCCACTAAGCACGGGAGTGTTCCTTAGGTAGTACTTGCACATTTTAAACAGCAGTATGCTTTTTATATAAAAAAAATAGGTCAAAAGCAGTTTCTGGAACTTTAAAAGCTTTGTTTTTCACTCTCTTATATAACCCAACCCTTTCTTACTATCTATGTTGTAGAAAGAACCTACTTTGAAAGTATTCCTAAATGCTTCTGCAAGAGCATTGATAAATATATAATGTTAAAGTGCAGGCAGAATATAAAGTGCTTTGTTTGTCATGAATTTTCAATTAAAAGAAAAGCTACTTTTAAATGATAGATTCCTTTGTTAGATAAAAGGTTCTGACACTTCTGCCTAATTTTAATTTTGACTTAAAAACAATCATTTTTTCAGGCCTAATCCTGTTTTTTTTTCTTTCTTTATTCTCTTTACTTGAAGACTGACACCATGTCAGCTTAAGTGTCTTTCTAGACAAATTAACAAGAGATATTCATCCTAATAGCTTTCTTAAGTGTGGTAAATAAGTCTAGCTTGTACTGAGTATATACTGTTTCACTGTTCTCATTGTCATCTCTAATTCTCACCACCCTACAAGGCAGGTACTCTTAAGATTGACAAATAAATGAGAAAATTAAGTGTTACAGAGTTGTTTCATAACTCCAAAGAGTGCACAGCTATGAAGTAGCTTGTGCATTAGAATCAGGTTCAAATCTAGAGTCTGCCTTCTTACCTACTAAATATGCTCTGTCTTCATCGGTGACCCATCTGGTATATGGAGAGATCTTGCTAAATAGTTGTATTATTGGAAAGTGCACAAAGCACATTCGAGCACTATTTAAGTGGTAATTATTTTGGAAGGGAAATCATTTGAAACTTTAAATTATTTGAAATTTAAAATTGAAGCTGATAAGTTGTGATAGCACTTTTCACATTCAGAAATAAAGCAATTTTGCTTATTTTGTTCAGGAAGACTTGGTGTGTCTCAGAACGCATCACTGGTGAGAATACTGGAGGAGAGGAAAAAGAAGGGGAGCACTTGGGATATGACTGCAAGGCACATTTTCTTCATAATCTTTTATCTTAACATGATTTTTATGATGCTTTTGGCTTTCTAGGATTTCACCACTCCTGCAGGTTGTTCCATTGCTATTCAACACGGTGTGTAGGAGCATGCTTTCTCTGTAATATTCAGCTACACACTATAATGCAAGGTGATTTTAGAGATCACCAAGGTTTTTATTTCTGCTAGCTTAATGAAAGTATTCCATTTGCCTTATGTCCCATTCTCATTTAATTTTATTTCTTTATAAACTTATAAGAAATAGTATCCAAACAAAGTCTCCAGATTGTTTCCAACCACATCAAGTAGAAAATTATGTTTTCTGGAGTATTTGAACTATTATTTATACAAACTATCATTTATCTTTTAAAAATACTCAAAGGATTAACTTTATTTTATAAAATAATGAAAATCACATTATGTAACGTGATCTTGTCCTCATTAATACCTTCCTCTGTGTGTCTGTATTTAAGAGTTGAAATTCACCTCTATGTGCTTCATTGTGTGTGTTCTTCTAAAGTACTTAAATGCTAGTAAAATGTGAGAGGCATCTTGCACCTCTGCTTTAGGGAGCCCTAGCAAAGAAGGTGTGCTTAATCTGACTTCACAGACAAGGAACCAGTGATTCAAAATAGACGCATGGCCTAGAATTCAAAGAGCAAATAGATTTTGAATTTGAGCTTACATGTTCTCATTTCAGTGCGTTTTTCACTCTCTTCTGCTAACCTCCCTTGCTTGAGGTAATTATAAGTCATGATTTTTTCTCAGTTCTTGCAATCATGAGACGAGAAGGAGGGATTGGTATACTAGTTGCTTTTCCAAAAATGATTCCAAAGAACTTCTCAGTTCAACATTAATACTTTCTTTCTAATTGTTGACATGGAACCCCTCCTTTCCTTCTTGGATCCCATTATTAATCTTCACGACATACTACACTTTCTCAGAGGCTTCAAAACCATATTTCTTCTTTATCATTTTTCCCTTTAAAACTTGAGGTCCTTATAAGTAATTGTTAAAGCTTGTGGCCTTTTTAACATTCTGATATTAAACTTCCTAGAAGCTCCCAACACTAATGATTCCATTCTGTAGTTTCTTCTCGCAACATTATTTATTAGAATTTCTGATCACATGAAATCATTCAGCTCCAAGCACTTCAAATGTTGCAGACTTTCGACCACTTACTACAGTTTTCTGATTTTGTTTTGCCTCATCCTTCATTCTTAACTGAATTCACTCATGGTCACTACTCTGATTGAATCCTTATTATATCTCCATTTTCCCCTACCTGGTCTCTGTGGTTGTCCATTTCAAGAGATACGTAGTTGTGGATGGATTTATCCATTGTTTTTACCCATTTTTTATTCAAGGCAAAAATTACTTCACCATTTCTGCCTTCTTAAAGCCAAAAATAAGGTGCTTCCCAAAAACTGTTTTTCTGTCCCTGAAACTAAGACAATTGTAGTTCTATCAAAGATAGCAGAATTCATAGATTGGAAGTCCTAGTGGGGCTGGATTGAAAGGTTGGAAACAAATTAGAATGATAGGAAGTGATGGCCCAATATTATGAAGATGTTACAATCATTACACTGTAATTGTAATTTGGCATTATAAATTAGACAGTATGACTGTAGAAATTATGGCCAATGGAAGGTAGAAGGCAAATTGATTCCAAAAAAAGAGTCAAGACACTGGATGGTCAAGTGTTATAAAAATTACCTTTGAGGGTTTCAAAATAACCAAATAAATAAATACCATAAGTGTTGGAGAGGATGGATGAACCAGGAACAGAAACTTTCACGGCATCAGGGGATGGGGTACAGAGATCAGGGGTATTCATTTTAAGCAGGCATAGTGGGGGATAGAGACATATGACATAAATTAATCCTGGATGTTTTAGAGAGGAAGGAGAGAGAGTGTACTGGAAATGCAACCATTGAGGAACCAGGGACTTGGAACCACACCTTGGAATCTAGAGGTTAAGAGAGAAAAAACAGTATTCAACTCAGAGGGCTGTGGGACAAAGGCTGACATGGAAGAGAGCTGGATCCCATCAGAAGCTGATGGCAGAGAGAGCCTTGTCCCAGGCACCCTTTCAGAGTCCTTGTCTTACAGCCTGTGACACATTAAGCTCATAATAATAATTGATATAGTTCCCTCAGGGTGATGCATTGTGTGTTCTTATACAATAGCTCTTTAAAACCGCACCACAACCTAGGGGTTATTTTTCCCTCTGACAGATAAGGGTTCAGACTAAGAATAGGGTATGTTATCAGCACCAAAAACTAGGTCTTATAGATCTGAATCCAGGAATATTTTTATTGTAGCACAATTACAGAGAAAAGCCCCAAATCCACAAAAGAATCCCTTCTAAATTTAAAGCTCATCTGGGGGATAGGAAGGTTTCTGCAGTTGTGCCCTGACCTACTTTATTCCATTTAGATGGGCCTCTATGCATTTTGAGGTCAGCATAGTTACTGTTACTGAGATGACTAATATGTTTGATGAGTGCCCTTAATTCTTGCCCATTCTTGGATCATTTTTTCCAAATGGTTCTTATTGGAAAATAATTAACATCATTGCCAGGAATATATTTTTTTCCTTGTTAATATACTCACAGCTGTGTAACCTTGTATACAATGATTTATTTTTCCTCAAATTTACATGTTTCAAGTGATTGTAAACCAGAACGTTTCTCCTTTAGTTTCTGACATGCTGAAGTTGTACACATTCTTTCGTTTAATCTGTCCTTGTAAGCTGTTCCTTTCATCATTTGAGTTGTTTCATTTGGAATCCCTCCAAATAGCCAACATATTTATTCTACAGGCTTGCCAGAATTTCAACAGACAATTTTAGAGATGTGCATCCCTAAAATTGCTACATACATTAATGTGTGTGTGCGTGTGTGCATGTGTGTGTGTTTGATTTTGAAACTGCATTTCTTAATTTGTTACTTTTACTTTATCTATTGGGTCAACTTACTGAATAATACACAGCTAAGCCATGCTTTTTTTGTAATTTTATTTTACATTTCACTTTACTGGAATTTTACTTCATGTTTTCCCATTCTGTATTTAGTGTATTTGTTGTTACTACTGTATGACATATGTTCCTCTACCATGGATCTTGGAACAACTTCATTTACTGCAAATGGCATTATACTGTTTATTACTATTTTATATCATGTACATATCTGCTAAATAAAAAATGCAGTGCACAAATCCTACCATTAGCTTTTTATTTCAGAGTTGTTCTTTTTTGACATCTTTAAAGTATTCATAACCTTAAAACTGTCATCTGACTCTATTATTTTGTTTTAGAGAGAATCAATTTTATTAAGTTTTTCATTTGGATGTCGTTTCTCCAACACTTGATTGTATATGTGGTGCCAGGATTTGGACCTGCATCCTTGTGCATGCAAGGCAAATGCTGTAACCTCTGAGCCACTGCTCCAGCCCCTGACTCTATTTCTTTATGATTTTATCTATTTCTGTATCTCTAGCTATCTTGTATATGTTACCATTTTTCTACTCCAAGCTCATTCCTCAGCCTAAACTGCAAGACCTCATAAAATCTCTCTTTGATCATCTTCCCTAAGTAATCTATCTACACTTTAATAGAAATGTATGCACAAATGTACACACACACACACACACACACACACACCATATACCCCATTATTAGTCTCTATTACTCTATTCTTTTAAAAACTTTAAGCACCTATACATTGTTAGTAGGACTGAAAATTAGTACAGCCACAATGGAAATCAGCATAGAGAGTCCTAAAAAACAAACAAACAAAAACTAGAAATGGATGCATCATATAACCCAGTTGTTCCGATCCTCAATATCTATCCAAAGAATTGAAATGAGCATACTATAGTGATACATGCATTCATGCGTTTATAGCAGCTCACTTCACAGTAGCTAAGGTATGGAATCAGTCTAGGTGCTCTTCAGTGGATGAATTGATAAAGAAAATGTGGCATACATGCACAATGAAGTTCTACTTGATCGTAAAGAGGAATGAAATTATGTCATTTGCTGACAAATAGATGGAACTAGAGAACGTCTTGCTAAATGAAGTAAGCCAGACTCACAAAGTCAAGGGTTCAATGTTTTCTCTCATATGTAGAAGCTGCAGACAAAAAAGGAAAGGCTCGTACAAAAAAATAAAAGAGATATCAGTACAGCAAGGTAGGGCCGCAAAGGGGAGGAAAGAGGAGGGCAAAGGGACAGAACAGGGGAGTACAGTTGGCCAAATTATTATGCCATAAATGTGTATGAATATATCACAATGATTTCCACTTTTATGTAAAATCATAATTCACTAATGAAAAAATATATGCATGAATAAATAAGGGTAGAGAAATGGGAACAGGGAGGAAGAACGGGAGGGAAAAGGAAAGTACTGGGTAATGTATATGTATTATACTATATACATCTATGTCACAATGAACCCTACCACTATGTAGAAGTATAATGCACTAATATAAACATAAAATTTTTTGAACACTTTTCAAAAATTTTAGTTATATAATCGTTTTATCTGCTTATTTATTTTCTATTGTGTGTTCAGTGGATTGTATGCTTGATAAGGGCAGAAAGAACATTTGGTTTGTGCCATAATGTATATCTGGTTCAAAATATGGTGCTTTGCTAGTTGTAGGCATTCAGAATTTGCTTGCCGAATTTATGTATGTGTGCATGAATGGAAAACAATTCTGTGTGTGTGTGTGTGTGTGTGTGTGTGTGTGTGTGTTTCTTGATAGATCCCTTTACTTATTTAATACATACTTATCTATTTGATGCACTGATGCATTGACTTGTGAATCATAGTGCAAGTAATACATTTTTAAAAAGTAATAAGTGCTTTAGTAGTGGCAGGCTCTAAGAGCTGAGTAAATAAATGATCTAATGTTTCCCTAGCCATCTCATTTATGAACATTTTATAAGGAAGAATTAGGTTTTATCTTAAAGTATCAAATTGTAATAAAATAGTTGTAATTGTATATGGTAGACAGACAGCAGGCTTTAAAATGTCATTTTATTACTGAGACTTGACAAGAAAAGTATGTACAACAAAATCAAAGCACTTGGTGGTGTTTTACATTGTCAGGTGGAAGAGCTGCAGGTAGCGCTTGATCTGCTAATTGCCCCTGTGCCCTGACAATCACTCCCATAAGCTCCACCAGCAATAACCTTCCTCCAGCCATAACTAGTTCTTCCCCTCCCACCATGCATTCACACCTGTAAAACACAGACCTTCTTGGCAGAGTAGAGAAGATAGCACCTGGAGCTGTGCGTGCCCAGGAAGGGAAAGTCCTGGAAACAGCATTGTTTAGAGCTGTGTGCGTGATGGCAATCTGTGTCACCACACACTGCCGCTTATTCCTCTGTAGGCAACTGTACTCCTACCTTCTTTAAAAGCTCCTGTGGTTCCAACACAATTTATATGCTTGTGACTGTAGGAATAGTGATTTCCACACCTAGTCTGAAAGTTCTGAAAGGACATTTCTTTCTAGAAAAATATGTAAAGGAAAAGATTGTAGAGTAAAACTTGTAAAATCTAATGCTTCCTCTTTTATACGTGGTAAGAAACTGTGGAAGTGGAAGTGTTTTTTTTTGTTGTTGTTGTTGTTTGATTTGGGGGAGGGCAATTAATTCCTTATTCTTGCTTTGAAGTTTTAATTATTTTTAACCAATAAGTAAATCTATTGCTCATTGAATAAAAGTTATAAATGGTGACATTTGCTGTCTTTATGTTAAATAAAGTACCAATTAATTAAATAAGTAAAATAGTATTTATTATTTAAATAATATATTTCCAAATGTTACATTTAATAATAAAATGAGTCTCTCACTTATCATGTTCTCTAAGTAATCTACACTGTAACAAAATACCACATTCCATGGAGGATTAAATGAATCTTTAGGTTGCTTTGAGTAGTATTTACATCTTACCATTATTAAATCTTTCAGTCTGTGAATTTATGGACATGGGATAAGTTTTTATTTATTTGTCATCTTTAATTTCTTTAACCACTTTTGATAATTTATATTGTGCACATTTTTCTTTTTCTTGTTTATGGAAAATAGGATAGTCTTTCATAATTTCTTCTTTGAGTTATTTTTCCTTAATTTTAAAATATTTATACATAAAATTTTTGCATACTTATGGGTTAGTGTTTGATATCTGTCCCTCTCTCTTCCTCTCCTTCCCTCTCTCTCTCCATATATATATATGTAATGTTCAAACCTGGGCAAACATATATCATTTCTTTCCTTATGGTGAAAACATTCAAGATCGTTTCTTCTAGCTCTTTTGAATATTATCACATCTATAGTAAATCTGCTGCACAATAGAACTCCAGAACTTTTTTCTTTTTTCTTTGATCTTTTTAAGGTGTACATGACATAATATTATAAAGTGACTTAATTATAAGAGCATGGAGTTAAACTTGTTCTAATTCAGTGTTAAACTTGTTCTAATTCAGTCTCCTGTTTTTCCCCTCCGCTCCCTTCCTCCCACTCTTTGTATTTTTTAATTTACGTGGCAATAGAATATACATTGCCGTAATTATAAACGCTTGGAGTGTACCTTGTTTGTAACTCAGTCCCCTGTATTTCCCCATCTCCACCCTTCCTCCAATCCCCTGCTCTTTTTTATTCTTTATTTTATTTTTTAAATTCATTCTACATAGCCTTACATATTGGAGGGAATCGTAACATATTCATGAATACATGGATATTGACAAAATAAGTTAAGGCCAGTCCTATTCCAGGATCTCCTCACTTCATCTATTATCTGATCTCTTGTCTCCTCTGTAATATCCCCATGCTATAATTGGAAATGAGCATATACATTTAAATTAATTTTGAAATATCTGACTTTCTCTGCCTGCCTATGTATAATTAGGCTTCTCATGGGAGTGCAATGTTACCATCTTTATCAATAACCTGCCTTGTCCCTCCCTCCTCTCCCTGCCTCCCCCCTTCTCCCCCCACATTCATAGTTATGGTACCCCCAGATTATGTGAAATTTCACCTATGGTGAGTTTATTACTTAAACTTAGCTACCTTCCATCATGTCTTAGGTTTTACTCTAGCCACCACATATGAGAGAAAACATTTGGCCATTAAGTCTCTGTGTTTGTGATGTTTCACTCAATGTGATTTTTTCCATTTCCATCCATTTGGCTGCAAATGCCATGACAACATTCACCCTAGTAACAGAGTAGAACACCATTATATATATATATATATATATATATATACATATATATATATATATATATAATTTTTTAAAAATCCGTTTCATCCAGCAAGGGGCCTCTGGGTTAGTTCTATAATTTAGCTATTATAAATTGAGGTGCTTTGATGTAGCTCTGTATCTTTAGTATGCAGATTCTAGCTTCTTTGGGAAAATATCCAGGAGTAGGATAGAGCTGGGTCATAAGGTGGTTCCATCCCTAGTTTTTTGAGGAATCTCCACACTGCTTTTCAGAGTGCCTGTGCAAGTTTGCACTCCCACCAGCAGAATGTTAGTGTCCTTTTCTCCCCACAACCCCCTCCAGCATCTGTTATTGTTCATATTCTTCATCTTTGCCACTCTGACTGGAATGAGGTGGAATCTCAGGAAAATTTTGATTTGCATTTCTCTCATTGATAGTGATGTGGAACATTTTCACATATTTTTTGGTTTTTTGGATGTCCTCTGTTGAGAAGTTCTGTTTAGTTTTCTACCCCATTTTACTGATTGGATATTCGTGGTTTTGGTGTTCAGTTTTTTCAGTTCTTTGTATATTCTGGATATGAGTCCCCCGTTGGAGGCATAGCAGGCAAAGATTTTCACCCATTCTGTAGGATCTCTCTTGACACTCTTGACTACTTCTTTAGATATGCAGATTTTTCACTTTAATGGCATCCCACTCACTGATTCTTGTCTTTAATTCTTGAGCTATGGTAGTCTTAAAGCAGGAGATGCGTGCACAGATGTGGTTGAGTGTTGATACTGTTTTTTCTTCTAGCAATTATATAGTTTATCATTTCATTCCTAATTCTTTGGTCCATTTTGATTTGATTTTTGTGTAGGGTGAGAGATGAGAATCTAATTTCAGTTGTACGCATATAGCTGTCCAGTTCGTCCAGCACTGTTTGTTGAATAGGATATCTTTCCTCTACACTACATTTTTGCTCTCTTTGTCAAATATTAGATGGTTAAAGACTTGTGGGTTTGTCTCAGTCTGTTCTAATCTGTTCCATTGGTCTTTATGTCTGTTTTGATACTAATAATATCAATGCTGTTTTTTTTTTTTTTACTGTAGCCCTGTAGTATCATTTTAGGTCAGATATTGTGAAACCTCATGTTTCATCCTTCTTACTTAGTAATGCTTTGGCTATTCTGGATTCCTTGTTATTCCAAATGAATTTGAGAATCATTTTTTCTACATCCATGAAGAATGTCATTGGTATCTTGATGAGGATTGCATTGAATCTGTATTTCAGAAAAATGGCCATTTTAATTATATTGATTCTGCCTAACCAAGAACATGCATTTTTTTTTCAATTTTCTCTGGTCTTCTTCAATTTCTTTTTTAAAATGTTCAATAGTTTTCATTGTAGAGGTCCTTTATATACTTTGTTAGATTAGTGCCCCAGTATTGTACTATTTTTGAGGTTATTGTGAATGGGATGGATTTCCTGTTATCTTATTTGTCAGAATTGCTGCTGGAGTATAGAAAACCTATTGAGTTATGAGTGTTGATCTTGTAACCACCCACTTTGCTAAATTCACTTATAACCTCTAGAAGTCTTCTGACAGAGCTATTTTTGGTCTGCTAGGTATAGGATCATGTCATCAGCAATAAAAAGTATAGCTTGACTTCCTCTTTTCCTATTCGAATTCCTTTAATTTCCTTCTCTTGTCTGATAGCTCTTACTAAGGTTTTGAGGAGTATATTGAATAAGAGTGGTGAGAGTAGACAACCTTGTCTTGTACCCGGATTTATTGGGAATGGTTTCAGTCTTTCTCCATTAAGTATAATGTTGGCTATGGGTTTGTCATATATGGCTCTTATAAAATTAAAGTACCTTCTTTTGATCCCTATACACTGCAGAGTTTTGAGTATAAACAGGTGTTTAATTTTATGAAAGGCCTTTTGTGCATCAATTGAGATGATCATACGATTTTTGTCTTTAATTCAGTTTAAGTGGTAAATCATATTTATTGATTTACATGTGTTGAACCAGCCTTGTACTTCTGGAATGAAGCCCAGTTGATGTGTTTTTTGATGTGGTTTGCTAGAATTTTAAGAATTTTTGCGTCTGTGCTCATCAGGGAAATTGGTCTGTAGCTTTCTTTTCTTGATGTGTCTTTGTTGGGTTTTGGTGTCAGGGTTGTATTTGCCTCATAAGAAGTATTTGGGATTCTGTCCCTTTAAATATCATGGAGTAGCTTACATAGGAGAGGTGTTAATTCTTCTGTAAAGGTCTGTTAGAAATCTGCTGAGAATCCATCAGGTCCTGGGCATTTATATTTTGGAAGGCCTGTGATTGCTGTTTCAATTTTGCTACCTGAGATTGGTTTGCTTAGATTTTCAATGTCCTCCTGGGTTAATTTAGGAATGTCATATGTGGCTAGGTATTTGTCCATGTCTTCCAGATTATCAAGCTTGGAAGAGTATAGATTTTTAAAATAAGTTCTGATAATCCTCTGAATTTCGGTTCAGTCAGTGGTGGTGTCTCCATCCTGTTGTTTTTTAGTCATGTTTGACAATAGGATAAATGTTGACATTTATAAAAGCATGCTTATAATTTATTTTAATTTAGTTCCCCATATTTTCATTGCCCCTGCCTCCCAAGTTCTCTTCCCTTTACTCTACAGATCTTTCTGTTATTTACTAATTGTACTAATAGTTTTATTATTTTGTGATTTGTTGATATAGGTGTTTATGATCCCACTCCTCTGTTTATCCAGAGGACCTAAAATCAGCATACTACAGGGATGCAGCCACATCGATATTCATAGCAGCACAATTCACAATAGCTAGTCTCTGGAACCAATCAAGGTGTCCTTCAACAGATAAATGGTTAAAGAAATTGTGGCATATAAACACAATAGAATACTACTCACCCATAATGAAAAATGACATTATGTCATTTGCTAGCAAATGGATGGAATTGGAGGATGTCATTCTTCGTGAAATAAGGCAGTCTCAGATATTCAAATGTTGAATGTTGTTTGTGTTATGTGGAAGTTAATCCAATGTAAGAGTGAAAAAAAACAATCTAGAGGAATAGACAAAAGGGAAGAAAAGGAGGAAGGAAGAATGAGATAAGGGAAGTTTGTGGAATGAATCAGAACTTATTTTTTCTAACTCTTAGCACCCTTTAATCGAACTTTCTTTTCTCTCACCTTCCTCCTCTCCTCAGCCTCTGATAACCATCGCTCTACTGTTGACTTTTATGTCAACTTTTTTAGATTTCACATATAAGTGGAATCATATGGAATTTGCCATTGCTTGCCCAACTTATTTCACTTAAATAATGATGTACAGTTTTATCCATGTTGCTAATGACAGGACTTCATTCTTTTTGTATGCTAAGTATTATTCCATTTAATATATACACACATTTTTCACCAGTTATAATGATATTCAGTTCATCAGTTGACAGATATTGTAGTTGGTTCCATTTCTTGGCAATTGTGAATAGTGCTTCACTGAGCATAGGGGTACATGCATCTTTTCAATATTCTGATTTAATTTCCTATGGGTATATACCCAGCAATGAGGTTTCTAGATCACACATTAGTTCTATTTTTATATTTTTAGGGAACTTCTACATTTGTTTTCCTACAATTGTACTAATTTATATTTTCACCCAAAATCATGTGAAGTTTCCCTTGGCTTTACATTCTCTCTCCTGAACTTGTTGTCGTTTTGATAATAACCATTCTTAGTGAGGTGAAGTGATATCTCACCTTGGTTTTGCCTTGAATTTCCCTGATTAGTGATTTTGAGTAAGATTTTGTGTACTTATTGACCATTTTGTGTCTTCTTTTGAGAAATGTCAAATTACAGATATCATCCATTTTTTAATTTTTATTTTTTTAAAGTTTTTGGAGTTCCTTATATATTCTGAATATCACCTTCTTTTTAATGTGTGGTTTGCAAATATTTTCTTCCATTATGTATTTAGTTTCTGTAGTTTTTTGATGGTTTGCTTTAATGTGATGAAAAAAATTTAATTTGGTTTAATTTTTTTTGTCTATTTTTGCTTTCATCGCCTGTGCTTTGGGGGTCTTAACCAAAAATATCCTGCCTATTCCATGTTTTGGAATATTTCCCTCCTGTTTTCTTCTAGTATTGTCATAGTTTAGGGTTTTATATGTAATTCTTCATATCATTTAAAGTTGAGTTTTGTAACTAGTAAGAGATGGGGGTTTATTTTTCCTTTTTTGTTGCATGTGAATATCCAATTTTCCTATTATTGATAAGACTGGCCTTTCTCCAATGCATGTTCTTAGCAACTTTGTTGAAGATCAATTGACTATAAGAGTATAAGTTTTACTTGTAGGATCTTTATTTCATTCCATTGATCCATGTGCCTTTTCTTATGCCATGCCTTGCTGTTTTGATTAGAACAGATTTTAGTATATTTTGAAGTTAGGTGGTGTAATGTTCCTACTTTGTTCTTTTTGCTTCATATATCTTTGCTATTTAGGGCATTCTGTGGTTCCAGGTAAGTTTTAGAATTTTTTTTCTAGTTGTGTGAAGAATACCTTTGGTATTTTGCTAGGGATTACATTTAATGTCCAAATTATTTTGCTAACAGTGGATAATTTAATAATGTTGATTATTCCAATCCATGAGTGTATTTCCTCTTCCTTTTGTATCAATTGTATATAATTTTCACTGTAAAGATCTTTTTCCTCTTAGTTTACATTATTCCTAGATATTCTTTTGTATCCATTTTAAATATGATTGCTTTTCTGATATCTATTTCAAGTAATTCACTGCTGGAACACAGCAATGTTACTGATTTGTGAATATTAATTTTTTATTCTGTAATTTTGCTAAATTCATTGATCTGTTCTTATAACTTTTGGGTGGAGGTTTTGAGGTTTTAAACATAGAAACTCATGTCATCTGAAAACTGATAATTTCACTTACTTTTCAATTAGATGCACCTTATTTTTTCCTCCTGCCTGATTGCTCTATCTAGGATTTCTAGAACTATGTTTGAAAAGGTGGTGAAATTGAGGATCCTATTTCTGGTAATTATGTTAAAAGCTTAAGTGTATTTGGAAGTCAAATTTACAAATAGTTAAATAAATTAAAAGCAAAATTGTTGCTAAAATAATCATATCTGTCTCTAAGAGGTAACATTTATCAACTTGAAGTGATATTTCTTGATTATTTCTGAGCTGATCATTTATTTTGCTTTACATTTCTTGTACTTTGAGGACATTTTAAAATATTAAATAAAATGGTATTACTTTCAACAGCAACAGGGTGCGGGAACATAGGGTTAGAGGTCCAGGTTTCTCATTTAACTTTAATTGGGAAAACTCTATAAATTAAGTCTATTAATTTTGGGATAATAAGAGACATGAAGAACTCTTCCATCATTGTAGAATTGATTACTATAAGCAAAGCTTAGAATATGAACCCAGGCCACTGGAACTACTAATTTTGACAGTGACTACTCAGCTTGTTTAAGTGCTTATGTCAGTGTGACAGTATGTATTTGAATATGCATCCACATTATATAAAACAATATTTAAGTCACTGGGCAATATTGAGAATGTAAACAATCCTTTTAGCATTTAGTAGGAGGTATTCATGTGGTGAATACATATATGTATATGATGTAGCTTGAGTCATCCATTTTATTTGAATCAAGAAATCTTGGACACTGATCATGAGGAAGATACGATTTAAAAATTTACAACTTATTTAAGTAATTCAACCATTCCCTGACGCCTACAAAAAGAAATTAAAGAAAGGTGAATTTGTGAACAATTGGTTATATTCCAGGAATTTAAATACCATTGTTTCTCTTTGTTGGAGTAGAAACAGAGGTTCATTATAAAGCATACAACATTTTTGTATGACTTTAAATCTACTAGCTGAGAAACTAAAGTTGAAACCAGTTCTCAAAAACTGTTAAAACATGTTTATAGTTAAAACTGAGGTCCTGTGGCATTACCACTTTCCTGAAAGGTGGCTTATGTGTATTGTGCATTAAATTAACTTTGATATGTTTTTACATAAATTTATTGTTGTAGGATATATTACTCAGACACAGCTATGAAACTATAATATGTATAGAAAACTCCTGTGCAACTAAAAACATTCATAACTTTCAATTTAAGTTGTTAGACTCTAATGGTGGTCTAATCAAAGTTGGTTCTTTTGATTAATGAAAATTGTGGATGCATCTGTAAAAATGTTATTCTAAAAATTTTAAGTGGAATAATTAATGGACTGAAAACAGAATTTTTAGTTTTTAGTTCACTTTCAAAGTTGTATGGATCTGTATAATCACCACCTAAAACTCGATGTAGAGCACTCATGTAACCCTAGAATGTTTTCCCATGCCATTTCCAGTCAAATCTCGTCCTTGCATTTACTATCTCCATGTTTTTATAAAATTTCTGCAGCCTAGACTAACTTTGCCTATTTTTGGATGCCATATCAATGTTTTAATGTTGTGTGTGTGTGCATTAATGTGGAGCCATTAACTAAACTCAGGGTTTGGTATTGGTTCATGTTTCCCGTGTCATGAGTACACGCTTTGTTTTTGCTGTAATCATAGTTCTTATAAACATACCACAATTTGTTCTTCTTTTCTCTAGTTGACAGACATTAAAGCATTTCCAGTTTTTAGCTATTATGAATAAAGATAATCTGAAATGTCTCATGGAAGTTTTCTCTTAACAGACATATAATTTTGTTACTCATTTTTCGTGTGTAGATATTTATGAATACAATTTCAGAATCATTGGTAGATTAATTTGAAGAAAATGTACTCAACAGATCTCCAACATGATTACATAATTCTATTCTCCATAAATTGTCTTCTTTCATATCCTCTTTGAAATTTGTTGCTATTAATCTTTTGAGTGAATCTATTCTAGTGGCTATGAAATGGTATCTCACTATATTTTAAATTTGTGTTTCCTAACGGCTAAGTAGTTTGGGTACATTATCCTGAGTTTATTGACCATTCATATGTCACTTCTTTAGGGAAGTTTCCAATGTTTTGCAAATGTTGTTTATTTTTTTGTTTTAAAAATGTCTATTCAGGAGTTCAGTAAATATTTTGGATATAATCCATTGCCTTATACATATCTGAAATATTTTCCCAGTTTGTTTCTTGATATTGAGTTTCCTGATGTAGAACATTCTAATTTTGATGAAGTATATTTTATTAGTATTTTCCTTTTAGAGTAAAGTTTTTTCAGTGTCTGAAAAAGTCTTTATACCACACAAATATATTTTCTCATTTTTCTTCTAGAAATCTTTCATTTCTTGTTTTTCATTTAACTCTATAATTGTTCTCAAATAAATTTTTGTGTATATCATGAGATTCAGGCTTTCTTTTCCAGGGGAAGATTCACTTAATCTAATTAATTTTTAAAAGTTTCCTTTATCCATTGAATTGTTGAAGTATCTTGGTTGCATATATTCTATGCCTTTAATCTGTTTTCTGACTTTACATCAATACCATAATGTGAGTTTAGATTTGTAGTGAGGTATGAATTTAAGAAATACAGGTTCTATAAACTTACTGTATTCTAAATTATTTTTATCTTTATAAATCCTTACAGTAAATTTGTTAATTTCTTCAAGAAATATTGCTGGGATTTTGACTATAATTACATTCAATTTATAGATCACTGAGGGAAATGGATATAATATTATCTTCCAATCCATTCATATCTTTTATCTGTTCATTTATATGTGTGTATAAATTCTTATTTAAAATATTGCTTTTTATTTTTTAGGGTTTCATAGAATATCAATATTTTCACATTGATTTTATTAGTCATATTTTGCCTTGTTCTGAAACAGGACTTAAGTATAAAAGAATGGAGAATGTTTAGCACCTTGGTATATTTCACAGACTTTACAAAATATTTCACTTATAGTGTATACTTGAAAGACAAATTAAATTCTCTGAAAAATATTTTATTTGTGTTTTTAACACAAGACAGTACTATGAAAATAAAAGACATTTCAAACAGTAAAGTTTTAAACTACAACATAGTAAAATATGCAAGTTTCCAAAAAAATAAACACAGATTCATAACATCTGATCTATTAAAAGTTGAAATAACAGAACTTTTGAAAAAGAATGGGAAATAGGTAAAAATATTTGAGAAGTTTAGAACACCTACATGATCACTTAACTGTCCTAGAAATACAGACTGCACTTTAACCATGTTGGGTAGAGTTGTAACTCTTGTATTTATAAAATAGACAGTTGGAATTATTCCCTGCTTTTTGCAGAATAGCAAGGAGGCCCATGGTTTATTGTTTATTGTTTACATCACACTAAAAACTTGAAAGAGTGTAGCTGGGTGATATGGCACAGGCTGAGGCAGAGAGATCACAAGTTCAAGACCAGCCTCCCAAACTTAGCAAGACCTTTTCTCAAAATAAAACAATGAAAAAGGTTGAGGGTGTAGCTCAGTGACACAGCACTCAGGGTTGAATCCCCAGGACCAAAAATAAAAAGCTTAAAGACGTGTGTGTGTGTGTGTGTGTGTGTGTGTGTGTCTCAGAAAGAGAGAAGCTCACACCTGAATGAACTAAGTCAAAATTAATGAGATTTTTTTTTAAATGAGTTAGGTAAAAATCATCAGTTGCCTATCTTTTCTATTACTGTTTATTTTGCAGAATTGACTTACAGATTTAGAACAAAGATATATAAAGAGACAAGATATACACTTCTGAGCTACTCATTGCTGGCACCTTTTCAGCACATTAAAAAATATTTAACATGCAAACATGCTGCCTTGAAGATTTTAAGAAAAACAGTATCTAGAAGAATCTTGTTTTTGTAATTTTTAGACATTTCTTGAGTGAATTATTTTTGCCATTTTATAAGATGATTAAACACTTGCCTGAGTTATTGGAAAAGATATTCCATTCTTCTTGTTTGAGAGTTCATTATTTGCAATGTATTCATAGTAAATATTTCCACCAATGGTTTGGTTGTACCTCACACAACTATAGTGGAAATAATATAAAAATCTCCTGAAAGACCCCTTGTTTCCATATTATTCTGTGATAAAATTTCTGTGATTTATGTCAAGTTCTCCTCTGAAATCTTCCCTTCAGTGTTTACTGAGGTTCTCATTTAGGTAATTACCATTCTGGAGGTTGTAACCTACACAAGTGATGGCATTACTTCTTCCTTTTCTACTAATCTAATAGGAAATGACTGATAAAGGGCATTCAATTTATCTACTCAATTTATATTAAGAGATGTTTTTGGCTTGTGCATTTATTCCCAGACTTTAGACACCTTGGCCTTTAATTTGTCAGACTTCAGTGTTTAAGTAAATTAGCTGGATTCTGATTAAATTAATTGAACTCAGGGAAGGCTGTGCAAAAGTTATTCCTATTTTTTCTCTCGTATTTCTGTGAGATCCAAACTCCTGAAAAAGCAGTTAGAGTCGGACTTACTCAGCTACCCCTGAAGTACCTTTTCTTTAACCTCACAAAGTCTCTTTTCCTTCTCTTAACACACCTCCTGCATTCCTTTACTTTTGTTTTCAGAGAGTTTCATTTTGCCCACTTCTCCTTCATATCCTTAACTCTCCTGATCCACTGGCCTTGAACTGCTCACTCATAGTTCAGACAAGGATGCTAGTGGTAGTTCAGATGGATTGGTCAATGTTCTGAGAACAACTCCTTTCTTAGGTGTGAACTCAATGAGATATAGAATTCAGAAAAGTATGCCAGAATACAAACTTTTAATTTTGTAATGGGAATTATAATTGCTGATAATATATAAAACAGATGAGAGGCATCTGGTCAGTTCATTCCCTTTTGATATTCATGGAATCAGAAGAGAGAAATTTAATAATATGAATTAAATATTTAAGGTTAAGCAGTTAAAATGGTCTGAGCACAATAGGGATCTATCCGCCAGAGTTAGTGCTGCAATTCTCAGTCTCCTGGTCAGTGGTGAAATGGGTCATTTGCCTTTCTGCCTATCAGATTTTGGTGTTTTTTATTGCTGAATAACCTGTTTTTCCCACCTTGTTCATCCACTGCAATATTTTGTTCAGCACATTCTTTCTTTAGATATGTTAATAGGTTTTTTTTTAGCTTCAGTTCAGCTCTAGCTTGCCCACAAGTCAATCTTTCCTAACTGTTAAAATTTTATGATTTAACCATTGGGTGTTAATTTTTTTTTTTTTTTTAGATTTTGATGTTCTTTTGGGATCCCCAATTTGAATCAATCTTTCTTTCTTCCTTCCTTTCTTTCTTTCTCTTTCTTTTTTTTTTTTTAAGAGAGAGGGGCAGTGAGAAAAAGAGAGACTCAATTTATTTAGTTTTTCATGTAGCTTTCGTTTCTCTGAAGTTTGTTGTGTATGTGGTACTGGGGAGTTTGAACCCGTGTTGTAACTACTTAGTCACTGTGCTAGCTCTCCGACCCCAAATCTGAATTTTAATCCCAAATTGAAACTTCAGTATGTCTGAGAATATAAGTAGAGGGCTGTAATGTTGAAGTTTAAGATTTGGGTATGTTATCTATTTTAGAATAAGATTGTATGTTTTTGAAATACAATTTAAGCTTGTATGTTTAATGATAAACAGTGTGCTAATTTTTTTTTTAAATTCAGTGTTTGTCTGCACAAATTTTGTGCTAATTTGGGCACTAGAGATGACATGTATCCAATTTCTTACTGTTTTGAGTATACCTGCCTTACCCATTTTACAATAATTCCAGAAAGGCAGAAATGCATGGTAATATTTTAATCAAATAAACTAGTTGATATTAAAAATTGCTCCTTATATTTAAATTCTCCCAGACTAAAGTCATAGCTATGCAATGTTAATCCTAATTTGTGTGAAGTAAAGCAGCCATATTAAAATACAATTTTTTAGTAAAACATCTCAAAGTGAGTGTTATCATAACTGAGTGTTATCCTTCAAAGTAATTGCTCAAGTGGGGTTGAGTTTTTTTTTTAATAAAGTGATACCACAATCATTCAAATAATATTGGAACTTCCTTTAACAACATATGATAAAAATGAGTACCATGTTTACATGCCATAGTTGGCTTTTATCACAGAACATTTCTACCAGAGTCATGATTAGCTAGTGCAGGAGGCATGATGCTTAAAGATGTTTTACACATTCTAAACATCATATGTAACCCCAAATGATAATAAATTGTCAACATTTAGGTTTCAGATATTTTAGAACAGTGTCCAAAAGAAATGCTACGAAATTTTTTTGTTCTTTCAGGGAAGCTCCTGTGTTATCCACATCAAATAGCCATTGTCTAGACCATTCACAATTATAAGGAACCCTTTTCTCTGGCCTTGTCATTTCTCAGGCCATTGCCTGATTTAGGGTTTAAGGGGAAGAGGAGATGCACTCAGTAGTTGGAGAAGACCATGCGTATTGGTGAATTGCAGTCTCCATGTGTAGCGTACTCACTGGAAGTAGCCCTTAATCCCCAAAACAGTGAGGTTGCATGGTATACCACAGATAATTTTTGCTTGTACAGAATACTCCTTGGCTGTGTGGAGATTCTTGTAATGAGTGTGAGTTTTCTGGTCCTTTCCTGGTTGCTCATGTTCATAACCACTGATTCAGCAGCCTGGGAGATGAAGAAATGAATGGAGCTTGCCATTGTTCCTATTGATTCACAGGCCAGTAAGAAACCAGTGCAAGTCCTGAGATGAGAAGGATTTGAAAAAGGTGCAGGATTACAGCTAATATGGGAGCAGAGAGTAGAAAGATTATTTTCTCAGGATCCAGATCCCCAAAGCCAAATAATGATATTAGAGAATCAAACTCTGAATCATCACTATCATAAATATTAAAAGAAAATGAGTATAATTTGTTACATTCTAAGATTCTATGGGAGAAAAAATAATAGCTATTAATTTGATTATTGTTATAGGCAGAAAAATCCCCCCCCCAAAATGATTGTATAGAAGCAGGACTTTGTACTTGAGTCTGGATCATTAAGTTAAGGATCTTGACAATGGGAGATTATCCTAGGTTCTTTGGTGGGCCCAAGGTCACCAAAAGGATCCTTTTAAGTGAAAGAGGGAGGCTGGGAAATTCAAAGATGTGATGACAGATGCAATCAGAAGAGTCAGTATGATAAAGAATGGACTGACTATTGCTGACTTTGAAGATGGAGAGAGTTGGCCAGAGTAAGGAGTTCCGGGAGTCCTAAGCAGTTAGGGAAGGGGGACTCCAGAAGAGATATTTCTAGAGCCTCCAGAGAGGAATCCAGTCCTACTGACCCTGTGACTTCATGGGGGCTAGTGATGTTCATTCATGCCTTTGTTCTCTCAAACTGTAAGATAAATTTAGCCATTTTAAGCCATTAAATTAGTAGTAATTTGCTACAGCAAAAATAGGAAACTGGAGCTCTGATGGATGCGCATCTTATTTATTCAATGTTGGTAGTAAGATTATTTTTATTACTGTGATTTTTTTATTTGGTTGATTAAGGTTTTGAAAACATTTAAAAAGTGAACACATCTGAAAGAACAACTGGATTAGAAAACAATGTGCTTGAGCTTGTGTTTATCAATTCATTAAAAAGACAAGTCGCGGTGAACCAGGTTATATACAATTTTCTCCCAAGAATTCGTACCCTTTTCATAACTTTTATGTAAAACTATACTTTCTAACCCTTCTGTAACTTTTTAATAAATGAACCTTTAAATGTGTCTATATAAGTCCACATACTAAAGCACTGCTCTGTTTAATATTGCTAGAGATAAATGGACCATCTGCTCTGATTTGGAAGCATTTCTTTTTCTTACAGAGATCTATATATCCATAGTATTCATTTTAACAGAATTTGGTAGGCTGTTTATAATGAAATGCTTAAAATATGAGGCAAACATGAATCAGAGGTAATGATATGATATAAAATGGATGCCTAAATAAGTATATCTCCAGTGTATCTCAGTTACATGTATTGGGGACATTCTAATGCATATAAGCTACAGAAAATGTAAACAATTTTTTTAAAAATTATTTTTAGATGACTCATGGTCTGTTGGAGATATACTTTCTTCTCTCAATCCCCTAAATTGTCACCAAAGAACAGCCAAGTGAAGGAAGAAGTACCCAGATGGCTCCCTGTTCAGTGTTACTGTGCACTCTGCCTATTCAATGGTGGGCATCCACCCTTCCTGTCCAGTAAAGTCAAATCAAAGACCGCTAGGAAGTGGACAGCCTGCTTGGATTTTTTCACTATTTCTATTTTTTTTTTAATTAAAGTGGTGTTCCATCTCCTGTGGTTGCTCTCTGACTTCCTCCTTAAATCTTCTCTTAGTGCATTGAGCAATTTGGTAATAAATTTCTTTTTTCCCCCTCTGATAGTCTCCCATTGTAGATAGATTTTAGAACAAATATTACAAAACAAGAACAATAATGCAAATTTATTGTCTCAAAATCCTGGGAAGAGTTGAAACAAACAAAAATGTGCAAACGGCATACAGTTTTCCTTTAAACATAAAGTCTCCTATAAGCATCTGTCCTTACTGACCTATAAACATCTTTACAAAAGTTCAAATACGTAGTTTAATAGAGAAGGGATTCTGTAGCTGAAAAAGACTAGAGCTGTGTCATCCAATACAACAGTGATTGACCATATATAGCTATTGATTAGTTGAAATGTGTCTGGGGAATTAGTGTGTGTGGTAAGTGTAAAATACATATTAGATTTCAAAGACAGTCCCCCCTCAAATTTCTCATTTATATTTATTTTCATTTAAATTATTTTAATGCTGTTTTATTTATTTATTTTAAGAGAAGGAGAGAAAGAATCAATTGTATTTATTTATTTCATTGGGCCTTTGCTTTACTGACACTTAGTTATATATGTGGTGCTGGGATTCAAATCTGGGTCCTTGTACATGCCATGCAAGTGGCATCACTGCTGAGCCACGGCTCCAGACTTTGTTAATACTATTCTAAATAACTTACTTATATTGGTTACATGTTTAAATAATTTAAATAAATTGTTTTATTATAATTAATTTTATATGTTTCATAATAGCATTAATCGATAACATTTTATCAGGTGCAAATATATACAATATACATATTTTCAAATATACACACTGTGTACTGATTAAATGTAACTGATTAACAAATGTATTTGCTCACACATTAATTTTGTGGTGAGAATCATTACATTTTACATTTAGGATTTTAGTCTTTTTTTTTTTGGTACTAAGGGTTTAACCCAGGGGTGCTTTACCACTGATCCATATCTCCAGCCCTTTTTATTTTTATCTGTGAGTCAGGATCTCATTAAATTGTTAAGGGCCTCTCTATGTTTTTGAAGCTAGCCTTAAGCTTACAATCTTCCCGTCTCAACCTCCAGTAATGCTGGGATCACAGGTTTGAACCATCACGCACAGATTTTCTTCACATTTTTCAAGAGATACTATATAGCCATTAGATCTGTATGACAAATCTTTTGAAATTTATCCCATTTACCTAAGTGTAAATTTGCATCCTTTGATGAAAATCTCCCCGACTCCTCCTTCCGCCCAACATCCCAGCACCTGGAAACTACCAATCTAGTCTGTACTTCTGAAATCAGTTTTTAGACTTTATGTGAAGTCTCTTCCTCTTTTAAATGTGGCTACTAGAAGAATTAAAGTTGCACGTGTAGCTCACTTTATGTTTCTGTTGATCAGTGTGTGACTAGATTGTGAATGGTCAGAACAGCCATAGCAGCTATAGAACCTCATAAGGAGTATTTTTTGTGTGCAAATTTAAAAGACACATAGTATGGCTGTCCTTTAAAGACAATTCTTACTCACTGTTTGAAAGGTTAGATATAGTAATGTTAACAGTAACAAATTATTGTACTAATATTAATAGTAATATTCTTTTTGTTACTTCAGAACCAATCTTTATTAATCTCAAGTGGGTTATCAGAGATTATTGGCTGGAGTTAATTACATACAAATTTTAGAAGTTTAGATATGGTTATATGTATATGTTTATCCTAAATCCTTTAAACTGATGCAAAATTCAATTCCAAGTACTCATTTACCTCAGTGGGATATCTGTGTAAAGTGACTACTACATGCATGAATACTCAGCTTCACTAGTAGGTAAACAAGAAGTAATTAAAATTGTTTGAAGTAGCATTTGCCTTCAATCAGTAAGACAAAAAATAATTTTGATAATATCTAATGTTTTTCTGGGCATGGATTTGTGGATCCAATATACATTGGCTCAGATTTTCCACTGGGAAATTGATAGGAGGCATAAGATTGAAAGAATTTAACATAGTAACTAAATGTGAGGTATCATCCTGACAAACAATTGTGACTCATATAATATTAAGAGATAAATGCACTACTTCACTACAGTGTGTAAGAACACAAATTCTGGAGCTAGGCTCCCAGGGCTAGACAATAGGTCTTTCATTTGCTATGTGTGACATTCATTGAGTTACTTAGCCCCTTTGTTCCTGTTTCCTCAATTGTAGAATGAAAACAAGAATAGCATTTACCACAAATAGATGTTATGAGGATTAAATGTGTTATATACTGTTAAGATTTTGGGAACAGAATCTCATACTATATAATTTTAGAGAATAAACATTATTGTGTATGATATATGAACAGAAAAAACCAATGATATTATATAAAATAAATATTATATGTAATATGTACTTTGAAAGTAAATACTTTCAATGTATATTTCAATGAATATTGATATGTCCTTGCTATTAAATGTTAAACAAACATTAAAATGATGTCAGCTGTATTTCCTCACATGGGACAGAGTTGATGGCATATCAAGAAAGGAAAGGGTATTACAAAATGAGGTGATGTGTTATTTTTTTATTTTTTTACATAAAAAAGGCGAAATACGAACATGATTCCATTTAAAAATAGAATTTTTCTATAAGTTATTTCTTTTTATTTCAAATAATGGTTCTGTATTATATTTGTCACCAAAATGCATTTTACTGTCTAAATCACAAAATATTTGTTCTTCTATCCAATAATAATTTTATACTTTTGGATCCAGTAAATGATTGCTACTATTGTTGGTTACCTTTGAGATCAGGGAGTTAGCTGGTTGATACTTACCTGATCAATTTGTTGTAATCCCCACTCACCTGAGGCTGCAGGAAGGCGAAGCAAGCTGCTACAGGTCGAGCAGGGTCAGGGAACACAGGTGGACGGGCTGTCACTAATTAAACACCTCTGGACCATGAATTCTCCAGAACACAAGGCTACAGATATATCTGTCTCACTGTTGATTCCAGACCAGTGCTTGGGAAAGCATGCTGTTATTCTTTATAAATAAAGGGAGGAAGACTTGTTTCACAATTTGGCAATAGATGTTAAGAATGTTATTCCATTCTTAAAAGGGCTGCTATATTACAATAAAAAAAGAAGATACAGGGACTATAATTTAATTCACATTTTGAGTTATAATGTATAAAAGTCATTTGAATTATGGAGTGGTGTGGTGACATGACCTTACTTAGGAATTATGTTATTTTTGTTTGTCAAAATAATGATTAAATAAAACATTTAATTTCACAATATAAAAAGTAATGAAATGCAATTTTTATTTAATGAAATATGAAAGATATTTCAAGTGTAACACTGCTAAAGAACACTAGAAGTGTGAATTTTGTAACAGTCGAGGTGGTACTTTACTTATTTTGTTCACCTTATGACACTTGCACCTTTGGTAGAGATTGAGGACCTTTTCTGTTGGTGAATTTTCATGTGTGGATAGTTTTTATTATGTTATATGCATGTATGAATACATCACAATGAATTTCTCCTTTATTTATATCTATTATGCACCCATTTTAAAAAAAAACACTGAATACATAGAAGGAAGACCAATAGAGCAAAAGAAGGGAACCAGTGAAGGGAGAAGGAGAGAGAAAAGAGAAATGCATGGACTTGCATGGATTTGAGAATGAGCAAATTATGTTATATGCATGTATGATTATGTCAAAATGCACCGTACTATTGTGTCCAAATATAATACAGTATGAAAACGTTTGAAAGGGTTACTACAATACTTTCTCCAGATATTTTGCTAGTACTTGCTAAAGATGAAAGGCAGAAAATTAAACTAATTCAAGCAAAACCATGAATGTGTTGTGTCATTTAATTGAAATGTACCTGGCTTGACACCCAGATAGTTCCATGGCCTTAAATAATGCCTCCAGACTTTGGTCTCATTGGGTCACCCTTATTCTGTATGGGATTCATTCCTCTATAAACTTTTCATATATCTCTAGGTATTCAGCTTATTAGTTTCAAGCCTAGAAGAAAGGATGAACTGTGTCTCTGGAGAGTTTCAGAAGAGTCTTGCAGAAAGCATCACTGATTCTGATGCCCTGATTTCTTCATCATGTCCCCCTGCATTAGTTTAACAGGCATTGAAAATATAGGTATTGGCTGGGAGAGGGGCCCCTGAGGAACATCATGGAGCTATTAAGGGAACAAAAGAGTAGAAGTGGAGCAGCCAAAAACAGAAACATCCTCCATGCTCAAGAAAGTATGATAAGCAAAATTTAATAGAAAAGAATAGTTGTTTAAGAAATAGAGCAGGAGTTTGTCAATGGGCCCTAGGACCACACGAGCACCCACCATCTGCTTTGGTAAAGAAAATTTTATTGGAACACAACCCAAACACTTTATGTATTCTCATGGCTGTTTTTGTACTACAGAGGCAGAGATGAGTAATACCATCACAGGCAGTATGGCCCTCACACCTAATATGTTTATTATTTGGTCTTAAAAAAGACTTGGTAAGCCGTAAAACCGATGTTCATGGGAAACATAGTAGAAATAAATGGTTATACCTTGAAAGAATAAATACAATTTGTAAAAGCATCTGTTCTTAAAACAAGAACAAGACAACATTTTGTTTTTTCAATCTGTTCCAGTAGGCAATTTCTTTTTCTTTGAGTCACCTGATTCAATAGTTGAGGACACATTACTGTAGCTGCGTAAGGATCTGCTGAGAACCTTCTATAAGTTTATGTTCAGTCTGTACCTGGTTTTAGATTTTCTTTTGGAAAGATGGACAGAGAGAGAGAGAGAAAGAGAGAAGCAACTTTATTTAGTTTTTCATTTGGCTTTCGTTGCTCTAACACTTATTTGTGTATGTGGTGCTTGGGTTTTGAAGTCAGGTCCTCCCGCATGCCAGGCAAGTGCCATAACCCCTGAGCCATCACTCCAGCCCCATGGTTTTAGATTTTTTGAGCCATCTTTTACTGACTTGAAATTTATGTAATCCTTCATTTGTCCTTAGTATTACCATGTATCATTTTTTGAAACTTTTGCAAAAATACTTAGTTTTATGAATATTTTTAAAGAGAGAGAGAGAGAGAAAGAGAAAGGAAAGAGAGAGAGAGAATCAATTTTATTTAGTTTTTCATGTGGCTTTACTTGCTCTGACCCTTCACTGAGTATGTGTTGCTGGGGTTTGAACTTGGGTCCTCGTGCTTGCCAGGCAAGCGCTGTAACGGTGCAGCTACCGCTCCAGCCCAGTTTTATGAAATTTTAAACTAAATTATCGTGATGCATAAAGATACTTTTTCTGATGTGTAACTGGGACATAACATATCATCTCTTTCTGCACCATCTAGATCCTTGCCAAATAGGAAGAAATTCATAATAATATCACATCTAGATGGAGACTACCTGGCTTTTTTGGTATCTTATTTTTAAATTATTACTGTTTATTTTTATCCCCCCAAATACCCTAAGAATAATGAATACTTTGAAAAGAATATTTGGGCAATTCTTCATTTTCTTTATGGAAATGAGTGAACTCAGACGATATTTCTTTGTCATAACATGTTTCAGATATTCCTGGTGAGTAGGTTCTTTGGCAAGCATGGTGACACAGATTACCCAATAATGCTTTTGCGGATGGTTGTAAGTGGGTAACTGTTTCCTCTGTGTTAAAATGGGAGATGTTACAAAATAGTTTTATACTGTACACCTATAAAGTTATAACTATGTGAGCTGTGACAATGACCACAGAAAAAAGATGAAGGAAAAAGATAGGAACATTCACGTTTCTGTGTAAATACATGAACTTATTAAAATGCCCCTAACAATTAAAAGAGTTTTCAGAATCGTATTGCTAGTTTCAGTACAAGTGATATAACTGATCGGTTGAAAATGGTTTACACACTGAAGCGAAGTAAAATGTTTAAATTAAGAACACCAGCATTTAATACCGTACATGACTTATTATTGTGTAAGATGAATCTATTTAAAAGAATTGTAATCTAAATTACACACATGTAATTTAAAATTTTCTAATAACGGTTAAAAGCATAGAAAGAAGTAGGAAAAGTTAATTTTATCATATCTTATTTAATACAAAATGACAAAATATTGTTATTTAAATGCTGAACATGATTAAATTATTAATGATATGTAACATTCTTTTATTCAAGGTATTTGTAACCTGTTTTATATTTCACATTACTAGTACTTCTCAAGTTACATGCTAACTTTTTATCAGAAGTGTTTATCTATGTTTAGATTTCGTAACATTTGTAGTTGAAAGAGGAGATCACTTGCCACTTTGTTGCTAACATACCTTTTTTTTTTTTAAGAATTAGGGACAGTTAGAGAAAAAAAGACAGAATTAACTTTATTTAGTTTTTCATGTGGTTTTCGTTGCTCGGACACTGTTGTGTACGTGGTGCTGGGGTTTGAACCTATGTACCCACTCATGCTAGGTAAGCACCATAACCTCTGAGTCACCACTCCAACCCCCGGATATTTTTCTTGGAGCCAAATTCAGCAATATATTTTAATTTAAATTTAAAATAACTAAATTAAAAAATCTTTAGTTCTTCAGTCATACTTGTTACATTTGAAGTGTTCCTTAGCTACGTGTGATGGTCATTGGACAGTACAGGTGAAAGACGTTTATCAGTTATGTAGGTCAAAGTGTTCAAATAGTATTTGAAGTTTTCTGCTTGTAATAACAAGCAAGTGAAAAGGAGATCCTACAGTGTGCTAATTATAATGAAATATGAAAAATGAATCTCTACATTAAAACTTGACTGTCATATATTCTCTGGGCAATGGGACATGCACAGACTCTGGATCTGCATTAGGTACCATCTTTTGAGGGTGACCCTTGTCCATCGTCATAGAACCTGGGGTAGCACATTGTGCATGTCCAGAGATGAAAAGGCCACATTTAAAAATAATAGAATTCTTTACTGGAGGAGCATTTCCTCTAAGTGTGCAGTTTCCATTGTCTAAATATTGAAGGTACAAGAACCTCAAGTCAGGATCTTGGAGGGACCTCAGTAAACTGCTCCCTGAGCCTTGGCAGGTAATGGAGACTGGAGAACCCAGACCTGCAGGACCAACCCTGAAGTATATCTCAGGAGAAAAGACCTTCATTCTTTCCTCGGTTCTATTCCTAGCCCAGTCATTGGCTTTGCTGCAGTCTGTGAGTCAGAACAAAGCCAGACTCCACAGCTCTCCTTTCTACATCTCCTGACTGACAGATTGAAATAAATGAATTCATGCACTGTGTGGTGTGATGCAGCTTGATTATTGGTTTAGGTTTGCTTTCTGATGTCCCCACATGAGAAAGCTTAATGTGGAGATATTACATCACTCATTAATTCTCACAGCTTAGTAAAAATTAAAGTAAATCCAAGTGTACTTCCTGCCCCCGTGGGGATGAGCTGGCTCATCTTCAAATAGACCAGCTAGACAATTTATTTCTCCTTGAAAAAAGAGTAATTCATTAATGATAAAGCATGGATGTCAAGAAACTATTTTCACTTCATGGTAAAAGGACTTAAAGACCTGGCCCATTGTTACAGCAGTTTAGGAACATAGCCAAGAATAGAAGTTATGTCAAGTACCTATTTTTTTTTTTCATTCTAAATGTACCGTGAACTCAGCTATTGTTAAATAAAAAAAAAAAACAAGTAATTTACAAGAGCTGAACTTTATTAGAGAAAGTTTTCTACTAAAAAGAAGCAAAGCTATTAGCACACAAAGAAGGGGCACATTAAAATTCTTAAATGGTCAAGTTTAAATGAATTTTCAGTACTCATTTCAATTTCTCTCTTACAAAATAAGAGAAGACAGGCAAATATTTTATTGTTCCTTGATTTTTAACTGTTTAAAATTTCAAGACATATATTTACCATAAGTCCTAGCCTTGAAAACGCAGAATAATTTGACCATGGATCATGAAGATTTTAAATAACTTATAAGAACATGTGAAGAAACGTGGACAAGGTATTCACAGAAGGTCAACCACTCTGACTTTATGATCGGTACCCTTACAATAGTAAGGGTCCATGATGAGGAAAGGTATATAAAAAATTGCACCTGGTAACAATAGATAAATTCAAGAAAACGTGTTCTTTTATTATGAAGAAAATGAAAATAGTGTCAACATTTGAAAGGGAACTTGATTACAAATGAATGAGTAGATAATTTGAGTTTACTTTCAGCTCAGGAAGTTTGAAAGTCTCTGAGATAACAGGGAAACAGTGAAAATGAGGAAGAACATTCTGGAAAATAGCTTGAGTCTAAGTCAGTATTGAAGTTAAAGCTGAAATGTAACACTGAACAATCAAGGAGGACAGATAGTTCATCACAAAAAGATTGACTCATGCTGTGTCCAAAGGATAGATGAAAGAAATATTTATTTAGTTCTAGGAAACAGAGTAATGGAGGTCCATAAGTTTTATTGATAAAATTTCTTTCAAAGGAAAGAAATCAATTCGCCCCTCTGGGCCAAAACAGGGCACACAGTGATTGTAAACTGTTCTCATTTAAAAATGGGGAGAAAGGCTATTGTTTTTATACTCAATGATGATGTAAGAATAAAAGCATGCATTGATCATTCATTTAGTGTATTTTGAGCTCTAGGGAGAAAGAGGCAATATGAAAATAAACTATGTTGTATATTGCTGGTAAAGACAGGAATTTTTTTTAAAGATAGAGAGAGAGACAGCAATGGAGAAAGAGAGTTTTTCATGTGGCCTTTGTTGTTCTGACACTTTGTTGTGTATGTGGTGCTACCGTTCGAACCTGCATCCTTGTGCATGCCAGGCAAGCACTGTAACTGCTGAGCCAATGCTCCAGCCCCAAGAGAGGAGCATGTGTGTAGAAAGGATATTATATTTAGATGCTTAACTGAGTTTTTCATATGAAACATGACTTTTTATCAGTAGCAAAGAAAAACATTTTCAAAACTTCTTCATCCATTAAAAAGTTGAACGGTTTTAAGAAAACATTATAATCATCCCTGTCTCTGGGTGATTAGTTCCTGAACACCTGAGTACTAAAACTGAAAGATATTTGTATAAAACACACATCCTCTTATATATTTTAAATCATTTCTAGATTACTTATGATACCTAATATATGTAAATACCATGCAAATAACTGTTAGATTATATTCTTTTGGAAAATGACAAGGAAAAAATATGTCTGTATGTGCAGTTCTGATCCTTTTTTTAACACATGGTTGGTTGAATCCATATAAGCAGAAGCCATGGATACAAAAGGCCAACTGTAGTTGAAATGGCACAGATCTTCTGAATGAGTCCATTTTAATTTAAATTAATTTATTCTGGTCATCAAAAATTTTTAAGGGACTAATCTCAAAAAGCTTTGCATTGTCTAAAACTTCTCATCTATCAAAAACATGAACAGTAAAAATACTTCAAATTTATTTCCTAAAAGTATGCAGAAAAAATCAATAAAATATTGCAGAGCTCTTAAGGGCATGTCTGTGCTATGTAAAATTTTTTTTTTGTCTTTCCCTTTGTTTCTATAGGACTCAGATCTTTCATAATTCTAATTTTTTTCTTATATCAGACACAGTAGTCAAACAGCTCTTCATTAAAATGGAATATGAAGTCAATCAGTTTAAGGGATTTTGAGTCTTTTTGTGATTGCTCTATCCCAGTCTAGAACACCAGGAGAGTAGGAGTGCATTCAGTGTTTTCTGAAACATATTGAGTGCATGCAGGAAAATTGAGAATCAATGTATGTGATTCCATAAATATTGGTGAGGACTTATTTTACCAAAAACATGTGCTCTAGAACAGAGGCTGATGATATCTGTCAGGGGAGAAAAAGATCAACAGGTGGTCCGTATGTGCTAAAAAGGAAATCTAAGGGATTCTTTGAGATGATTGATAAGTGCTGGGAAATGGATGAGGGCAATTTCAGGTACCTTTTTCCCAAATAGATTTTTGAGCCTAATCTTGTAAGGTGATGACGCAAGGGGAGTGAAGGTGATGTGGTGGCCTGGAAGGATTTAAATGGGGAACTCAAGAGTATCTCTAGCATGGGAAGCAATTTGAACGGGAAATAAGCGTATCCAGCAAGCTCTGTAACAGGAAGAAATGATTCCTTTCTCTCTTCTAATGAGAAACAGCATCCTGTCCATTTTGGGAAAGTGGAGTTTTTTTCAATCAATTTTACTCTTTTGTCAGCATGACCATCATGCCCAGTACACAGGGGAGAAAGGGAGAGCAGAAGGGGAGGGATGGGGAGTAGTGAGCTGCAGGGCCAGATCTGTAATTTTCATGGCTCAGGGCAAAATAAAATGAAAGTATGATGCTCCTTGTTCAAAATGATTAAGACTTCTAAAACCACAGTGCAACACTGAGCTGAGCAGGAGTACTTTCAAAGGGGCCTTTGTGAGACTTCAAAGGCCACATAGGCTTGTGGCTGGACCTGGGAAAGAGCTTTAGCTTTGGAAATTAGGCACAATAAACTCTTGCCCTATGAAAAATTTCAGTAGATTGAATTACAGTTCTTATTTATTTGCTCCCTCCCATCAATAAACTTATAGAGTATTCTAGTGGGAGGAGTTTATATTTTCCCCACTGTATTATATTTCCCAAGCATATTTAGCCAAAGGATGGAATGACAATGTTTTGATTCCTAATTAAAATCTCAAGACAGTAATAGCCTCAATTTTCTCTCTCTTGGTCCACACTAGAGGAGCATGGCCTGATAGCAGAAGAAAGGGAGGCAGGGAGCTAATTTGGGAATAGCCACCTTATCTTGCACTGCATTTTTCAGGTGCTTCTGAAGCTATAGCAGTTAGAAAGATAAACAACCAACTTTAACTTCCTCCCATGGCTATTTAATAGGAAAAAGTTCAGGTAACAAAAAGTATATTTAGGTAAAATTAGTGCTGTCATAGAGCCAATATAGAGCAGATCTGAGTCGACCTGTTAAATTGTGTTTATGAAATAAGGTAGTTAAGGCATTCTGCTAGTGATTTTACATTTATCTTATTTTTTTCATTATCAAACAATTAAGAACAAGTGTATATTGACAGAGCAAGCCAAGGCTGATGCCATTTCTTGGTTTCCCCCCTTGGGTTCCCCTTGGTTCCATGTTTCCCCCCTATTAAACCTCCATGTTAAATAGACTTCTCATGGAAGTTGAAGGTTTCCCTTTGAGTTGACTCTCCCATACTCCCTCCCTCTGGTCTCCTTGATATCCTTTCTATTTCCTCCTCTTCTCCTTACCCTCCTCCCCATTTCTCCCAGCATCCTAGGCCAGGTTCCCCCTGTTCGTGTAAAAATTCATACATGTTGAGGTTATTATCAGCTTAGCCATCTATCATACTGTATCTGGTTGTATTCTAGCTTCCACAAATGAGAGATAACATTCATCCCTTGAGACTCTGAGTTGGGATATTTCACTTAGCATAATTTTTCTATCTCCATCCATTTAGCTGCAAATGCCATAATATCGTTCTAATAGCTGAGTAGTATTCCATTATAGATATGTACCAAAGTTTTTGAATCCACTCGTACAGTGAGGAGCATCTGGGTTGGTTCCATAATCTAGCTATAATAAATTGAGCTGCTATAAACATTGATGAAACTGTATCTATATAATATGCTGATTCTAAACTCTTTTGGGAAAATACCTAGGAGTGGGAGAGCTGGGTCATAAGGCGATTCCAGCCCTAATTTTTTGAGGAGTCTCCACATTGCTTTCCAGAGTGGCTGAACCAGTTTGCAGTCCCACCAGCAATGTGACAGTGTTCCCTTTTCCCCACAGTCCTTCCAGCATCTGTCATTGTTCTAATTCTTTATTTTTACCACTCTTGACTGGATTGGGGTAAAATCTCATTGAATTTTTGATTTGCATTTCTCATATTGCTAGTGATGTAGAACATTCTCTCATATGTTTATGGGCTTTTTGGACTTCCTTCACTGAGGAGTTTCATTTTAGTTCCGAAGCCCATTTATTGATTGGCTTATTTGTGGTTTTGGTTTTAAGGGTTTTTTTTTGTTTTTGTTTTGTTTTTTAGTTCTTTGTATATTCTGGATATTAGCCCTCTGTCCAAGGTGTAGCAGGAAAAGATCTTCTCCCATTCTGTAGGATCTGTCTTGACACTTGACTAGATCTTTAGCTGTGCAAAAGCTTTTTAGTTTAATTGCACACCATTAATTTATTCTTGACTTCACCGCTTGCACCATGGGAGTTTTAAGGAAGGTGCTTCCGACTCCTATGTCCTGTAGTGTTGATCCTACTTCTTTTTCAAGCAATTATAAAATTGCTAGTTTAATATCCAGAGCTTTGAACCATTTTGATTTAATTTTTGTGCAGGGTGAAAGGTAGGATCCAGTCCTCAAGTTCGTATGGAATAACAGAAGACCCAGAAGAGCCAAAACATCCATATCTCATGATAAGCAATCTCAGACATAAGTGTCCATGTAGAAGTTCTCATGATCCACCCCCACTTTCCTTTCTAGTCTCCTGTTCTGCCCTCATGTCCTGTTGCCCTAAGTGGGCCAACCCTTTCTGTTTTGTGCCTTTGAATATAGTAGTGCCCCCATCTCCAGTACTGCACTTGCACTTTCCATGTCTCTCACCAATTCAACTGAGTCAGCTCAAATATTGCCTCTACTGTGGTCAGCATATGTCAACTGAAATTTATTTGTTGAAATTAATAAGAAATGTGATAGTATAAAAAAATAGGACCTTTAGGAGGTGATGATGCATTCATGAGACAGGGGACTGAAGTACACAGTTAAGTGGTACAATACTAGCTGAGCATGCATGAGGCCATGGGTTCAATCCTTACTACCACAAAACCACAAAATAAATTTACAAAATTTTAAAAATCATGAGGGCAGAACACTTCTTATGAGATTAGTTATCTTATACGGGGGATATGAGGGTCAGTCTTTGTCCTTCCGTCTTCTACCACATGAAGACCCAGAAAAGGTTGTCCTCTGTGAGGAAGAGAGCAAGTCCTCACTAGTCATTGAATCTGTTGTTGCCTTAATCATGAACTTCCCAGCATCCAAGACTCAGATAAATTTCTGCTCTTGATAAAACCACCAGTCTCTGGCTTTATTATAGCAGCACAAGGAAATTAACATACCACGTTGGCAGCTACCTTCCCTAGCTCCTTCCCATTGTGTCCACTCTCTTGCCAAGGCATATACCCTTTCTTGTTTGTAACAATTAGTGTCTCTTGTGATTAATTATTTCACAAGTTGCAGTCTCCACTTGATCATGCATGCATTGAGTTAAAGAATGGGGCTAAAGCTTTCTTTGTAGTTTCAGATTTTTATTTAGCATAGCTCCAAGTAGCTATTACAGAAGTGTTGGGTTCAGTGACACTACTGAACACATTTCTGTGCTTTGGTTATAGCTTGTTAGTCAGCATGTGGATATAGAATAAAAGGAGAAATAACTGAGGGGTGTAGTGATGCTGGTAAAAGGAGAATGAAAGAAGAAGGGAGAGTCCAGTGACTAGGGGACAGGAAGAGGAGGCCTGCCAAGAAGGGACGAGTTACCAGATACAATTGTTGCAGAGTCTTTGCTAAGAAAAGGGAAGAAAAAAACTTGTAATACTTGAAAAAATTTAATGCACAGAAGCACAGAATGGACAGGGAACCTGACTACACATTTAGAATATGTGGTGATTCTGCCATGGGAAGGAATATGTGGAGTCATAAACCTAAGTACTAAGATGACCTTTCATGATGAAAGTTAATGGAAATTAACTCTGTGTAAACTGATAGCCATAATGAAAACTTCCCATAAAGTGTTTAGTGAAGTATGGTGTCGCAGTCAAAATCGCAGTCATCAAGAATGCAAACACTAATGAGTGTGGAGAGGATGTGGGGGGAAAGGAGCACTTTCACTCTGTTGGTGGGATTGTGAATTAATATGACCACTTTGGAAAAATAGTATGGAGGTTCCTCAAACGACTAGGCAGGGAGTCATATGACCCAGTTATACTACTCCTTGGGATTTATTCTTAAAAATTAAAGTCATCTTCCTACAGTGATACATGCACATTGATGTTTATAGAAGCACAATTCACAATAGCCAAACTATGGAATCAGCTTAGGTGTCTATCAGTGGATGAATGGATAAAGAAAATGTGGCATATATGAACAATGCAGTTTTATTTACCCATAAAGAAAAACAAAATTATGTCACTCTCCATAAAATGGGTGGAACTAGGCATTGTTATGCTAACGGGAATAAGTCAAACTTAGAAGATCTGGGGTTGTATGTTTTATCTCGTGTGAAAGCCAGAGAGGGAAGAGGAAAAGAAAGATGGGGACAGACCTCATGAAAATTAAAGGGAGATCAGTAGAGGAAAGAGATAAGGAAGGTGGAAGATGGGGAGGGGAAGGTACTGGGCAGCGATATTGGCCGAATTATATTGTTACATGGTATGTTGTGCATATGTATAGATATGCAACAACAAATTCCATCAGGATGTAGAGCTACACTGTACCAATGAAAATATAGAAAAAAAAAGAAAGGGAAAAACTGTTAAAAGAAATAGGTGTCACAACAGGAAGTTTGGAATTGTGATGAAAATGGAGTCCTCTTTTACAATGGTATCTGCAATCTGGTTACAATTGCATAAGCACTAACAAAGTGGAATAGAAAACAGTGAACTGTGCTCTTAGTTTGCACTTTAATATGCTTCCCTGCTGTAAGCAGAACAAAAGAATCAGGCTCTTGCATCCTGGAAGGGAATGATAATATGAAACAAGGTAATACAAAAGGGAATAGGTATAAGATGAAATGGTGCACTGAGCTCTCATCTTTGGTATGCCCTTCACATAGTAGCCCTTTAAAGTGACCAGATTTGGGGGGTACTTACAAGAGGGAGGAGGAGCCAGTCAGCCTCTCTGAAAGTTACAATACCCCTGAGCCCAGAGTTAGGATTCATCAAAGACTCTAAGGAATTCTGTGGATTGAGCTACATAATCCCAATGGCAGGGCTGAATGGATGGGCAGAAAGCATTTCAGAAAGTCTTGGGAGGCAGGTAACACCAGATTATTTCTTCACATACACCTCTTATGACCAGAATATTATCCCCTCTCCCACCTTCTACTTTCTGCCACACAGGAGGATTTCCTATCATGGGTTTAACTTTTAAAGTTTAAAATCAATAACCAAGATAATTCATTTTTTAATAGATCTATGTTGCTCATAAATGTCACATCATTAACAACTGCATTTTAGAGATTTGCCTGAACTGTGGGTCAACTGGTTATGTCTGACTGATGGTTCAGTTATCGAGTGCACGGTACTATTATTGTTCTTACAGTGAAGTAGTTTGCGCATGATAGATGGATTATATACTATACAGTACTTACCATTTGTTGTATAAATATATCTAAAAATGCCTAGTTTAGTGGATTCTCTAAGAAAAATGTCCTAAGACATATTGTCTGCCCCTAAAATCATGTCACACCACAAAGATAAGGACTGACAGTTATCAAGGGCTTACTTAAATGTTACAACTGCTCTTAGATATTTATATATTTATTCTCATAAATTTCACAACATCTCTCCAGAGTAAGTTTATTATTCCCATTTATCTGTAGAGGAAGTTGAAGTTGGGAGAAGATATTTTGTATCCAAACATACATTAAGAAACAGGAAGATTCAGATCTTCACAGTGAGCCTGACCTATTAACTGACTTGCTCTACCATACACCAGTGAATGAAGCCATTACATGACTTAGCCCAAAAAGTTGTGCAGACCCCTTTTTGCATCATGGCTGTATGGGGTGGACTGCTTTGTGCATTTGGAGAAAATAACTACTGTGGTTGCAAAATGGGTTTTTTCAAGGTACTTTCCTGTGCAGGGTCTCCCTCCAGTTATAGTTCTTGATGCTAATCACCTCATGGGGCTAATATCATGCTGGGGTTCCCAGTGAGGAAGCACCAGTGTAGGACTCTTACTAGGAAATTATGAGAACTTCCCTCAGTTTGCGTAAAATGAGAGAATTGTGAAGTTAGAATTTTAGTGAAAAGTAATGAAAATTATTTCCTATAAAATTCTTATTTAGTTGTGATATTATTATTTTATGTTCTCTGACTGGGAATGTAGAAGCAAAGAGGATTTGAGTCCTGACCCAAATTTAGTTTAAAAATTGTAGTTGGAATGCTTATAGAAAGTAATATTTATTGAGGGAGGATTTAAAAGCATTTTAGGAAGAAATTTTTTAGGAAGATGAATAAAATAATATTTAATCCAATAGATAAAGAAATAAACATGATTTTGAGGGTATCATAATCTCATGATTGTGATGAGACTTTAAGCCCATAGGAAACAGTTTTTTCCCCCATTATTTTTGCCTAGTATATGATGTGCTGCCTCATCGTGGGTCCAGAGCAGTGGAATCGACCATCTGTGGTCTGAGACCTCAAACTATGAGCCCCAAATAAACTTTTCCTACTCTAAATTGTTCTAGTTGGGGATTTTGGACACAGTGATGCTGAAGCTGACTAAGACGGTGTGACTCCGAAAAAGAAGACAGGGAATTGGAAAGCATCTTCTGAAAAGCACAATCAGTCAGATTGGCAACAAATTCTGTGCAAGGAGGTTCGAGTTTAAAATGAAGAAGATAGTAGAAGTTGGTTTCTTGAACTTAAAGAAAACTCTCCATTTTATTTCAGTTGTAATACTTGGACAATAAAATATTTCATTGCTCCCACAGGCCCCCTGTGCAAGGGTTTCACTTGTACACAAAAAGATTCGGTATGAAAGAAAGTCAGTCTCTGCCAATACCTATTTCTGTTCTGGGCAGGAATAGGCATTTCACACCATTACTCCACCTTCCGAGTTGTCCTCATCCCTGTTGCCCAACTGCCAAAAATGCTGCATCCTTGATGCCTTTAGTTCTTCTGCCTTCTGCACCACAGAGTAGTGCTTCCAAACATGAGTTCTGAATATAACAATTTACTGATTTTTTAAATTATGTTTTGAGGGGAAGTTTCTTTCCCTGAATTAAATATGCTATAACCGGAAACAATATACTGGCATAATACTTATTAATATTAATATGCTTGATAATAGCATATTTTACTGTGATTAACCAATGGAAAATGCTTCAAGATTGAAAAACAAAAAACAAACTTTGGCATGATAAAATTTTATGCTTCTAAGAAAAACCTGGTTTCCAACTATTTATTACTTTTTATACAGAAAAAAAATCCCTTTCAGTTCCAAGCAATTCTTCAATGAAGTTGAACTTTGTTATGAAAACTGTAATGATAATTTCATCATTGTGAATATTTCAATTTCCCAGGTCTATTTTTGAGAATATTTTTCAGTGAAATGTTCATTTCATACCCTAAGAACTTTTATTTTGGTCCTTTGTAAGAGGATATTCATTATTATTTTATTATCTAGTTTATTATATATTCAAATACCATTTTGCACATGTAACAATGTATATTGTTTGTAATATTTCCATATTTATAATATTTCATAGTTCTTTTTATCTTTAAATACATGGAATGATTAATCTTCAAATTACCTATAGAAATAGTAATTAGTATATCTTCCTTAGAGAATTATCTATTCATATCATTTGTTTATTTTTAAAATCAGATTATTTGGGTTAATATCAGTTGAGTTTTATGGAACTTTACATATTCTGAATACTAATCCCTTGTCATATTAAATATTTGTAAATATATTCTCCCATTTTTCAGACCGTTTCTTTACTTGGTTGATTGTTTCCTTTGTAGGAGTTTCTTAGTTGATATAAGCCCATTTATCTACTTTTGTTTGTTTCTTGTGCTTTGAGAAGTCTTATCTAAAAAATCATTGCTTAAGCTGTTATCTTAAAGTATTTTCTTTGTATATTCTTATAATAGTCTCAGTCTCAGGTCCTGCATTTGAGCTTTTGATCCCCTTTGATTTGATTTTTGTATATGATGAGAGGCATCTAGTTTCATTCTTCTGCATAAGGATATACAGTTTTCCCAGTATCATTTATTGAAGAGACTGTTCCTTTTCCCATGTATGCTTTTGGTTCCTTTGTTAGTTGGTGATAGATGCATGGACTTATTTCTGGGCTTTCTATTCTGATCCTTTGATCTCTGAGTTGGATTTTGGTCAACACCACTCAGTTTTGATTACTGTAGCTTTAGAGTTGTGTTTGGATACCATGTATTGTAATGCTTCCAGGTTTGTTCTCTTTGATGAAGATTGGTTTGTATTCAGGGTATTTGTACTGCCATGTTTACCACACAACTGTTCACAGTGAACAAGATATGGAACCATCCAAGGTATCTACCGAAAGATGAATGGATAAGTAAAACTAGGTGTATATATGAAGTGGAATATTTTTTAGGTAAAAAGTAATGAAATCCTATCATTTGTGGAAACGTGCATGGAATTGGATAGCATTATGTTAGGTGAAACAAGCTAAACACAGAATGAGTACTGCATTCTGTCACTCATGTGGAAGCTGAAAGAATTAACACAGAAATAGAGAGTAGAACAATATAAATTGGAAAGGGAAGGGAGAGTGAAAATAGAGTGAGGTTGGATAACAGGGGTGAAAATTCTTACATTATAGTATAACGACATCAACTTTTTGCAATTTACCATCCGTCTTATAAATAAATAGAAAAGTAGACTTTGAAGGTTCCCTACACAAAAAAATATCAAATGTTTAAGGAGGTGGAATTGTTAGTTATACAAATGTAATCATTATACATTGTATATACATGTTTTGAATGATCATACTGTGTCCCATAAATATGTGCAATTATTATGTATCAATTAGAAATGAATAAATAAATAAATATAATCAACTTTTTAAAATATGGTACTTAGTGGCTTCTAAAAATTCTGTTTGTCTTTTGGTTGTTTTGTAAAAGGATCAAGACCTAAGAGTATTGCATGAGTTATCTCTTCTTTTATCTGCCCTTCTGCATTATCTTGTCCTTTTTCTTCAATGGACTTCTATGTTTTTCCTTTTTATTGGTTCTTTTTAGATGTACATGACAATAGAAAAAATAATGACATAATTATGAAAGTATGGAGTATAAGTTGTTCTAATTCAATCCCCAGTCTTTCCCCTTTCCCCTGTTATCTTCCCTTTATTCTATTGATCTTTCTGTTATTTACTAATTGTTTTTTAAACTACTTTTTCCTTTTGAAATTAAACAAATGGAATATGTTAGTTCATGTACTTATTAGTTGATCTCTCAATTAGATTTTCATTTAAGTAGCTTTTATACTTAATTGTTTCCTGTATCTAAATCTGCAAACTTCTATGAATTCCAATTTCAAAAGACTAATTTTGGGGTGGGGCTATAGCTCAGTGTTTCAGCAAATCAATTATCAAGTGTGGGGCCATGTGTTCAATTTCCAGTACCACAATTTTCAACTTGGAGAAGTTACTGAATTTAAGCAAGTGAAATATATTAGTTGGTGCTAAGTTGTACATACTATAGCTTTAGTTCTTAGTGGTCAGCTATAATCTTTGCAATATAAATATGAAAATCAATTATAATTTACTAATTTGCAACCAGAAGTGAGAAGTGTTAGATTAGTTGATTATATCAGCCTGAATTTTAGGTCTGGACATTTGTGTAATTCTGTGTTCTCCTTTTCCAATTTTTTTTAAATGATAGAGGTACAGTGAGAGAGAGAGAGAGAGAGAGAATGAATCAGTCTTATTTAGTTTTTTTTTCATGTGACTTTCATTGCTCGGAAGCTTCATTGTATACGTGGTGCTAGGATTCAAACTGGCCTACTCACGCATGCCAAGCTAGTACTGTAACCGCTGAGCCACTACTACAGCTCCTCCTTTCACAATTTTTTAAACCAGTTTCCTATTTCCTTACTGGCCAACCTCCTTTTCCTCTTTTTGTGTCAACTCTTCTTATTTTCATTCCACTTTCTGTTTTTCTATTCATCCATCTATTCACCCATCCAACTATCAATGTGTGTCCATTTTAGATAGCCCAATTATCCCTCTCCTCAATGTAATTAAAGCTGCTAGACCATTTCTCTCCTATTCTGCAGTATGCTCATGGGATGGATGTTCAAGATGATCTTACCCAGAGGAAGCTCTTTGTGTCCATCATAGTCTTTTGAGGAACTGTCAGATTACTTACTTATTTAAGTTACGAATCTCTGACACCGGGTTTTTCATGGTATCACTGACAAATGCTGATAATGCTAATTCAGTGACACTTTCCCTGGATCCTCCTTTTTCAGGACTTATATCTTTACCAGTTAAGATCCTGAAATATCTTCCTTGTACGTGAAAAGGAAAGGGGTGCTTTTAAGTCCAGTGAGGGAGACAATTACTTGAGCTTGAGAAATCTTGCCCTGAAAGGTAAAATTCTATAATCAGAACATCATCTTCAAATATCTGAAATGACTTTCACTTGAATTAGGAAATCAACATTTTTAGTACTCAGTTCACTTATTTTCCTAGAATGAGTCTGCTATTATATTTCTCTTGTGTCAGGCAATATCCTTTCACAGATCAGCTGGAGAGGATTTTGCTAGTTTTCTAATAGGATGGGTGTATTGCACCTCACAACATGCTTTCCAGCTTGCCCCTAACTCAGAATGAATAATTCAGTAATTTCTTAGGAGAATATAATGAATTTGCTTTTTATTCATCAAGTATTGATAGCAGAAACTTCATTTCCATTTTGAATATATATGGAAGGCATTGAAAAGAACGTAAATGAATGGTACCTGTACCCAAGTTGGTCCTACTATTACAGGGGTGAAAAACAAACAAACAAATGGTGCTGAGAAACATTTGACTGCTTTTATTTTAAAAATTCATTTTAATATGAATATCAGTGAGAAAATAAAATGAAATAAATAACAGATAAATTGTAAGGGCTAAAGTGCCAATCAACCCTTTTCCAACCTATTTTCCTTTGCCCCACAGTTTTGGGAAGCACGGAACCAATGGTGCTGCCATTGCTCTTAGCTGCGCTTAGCTCTGCTTCCAGGTGTCTGAGGTGGGGCAGTGGTGAGCTGATACAGACAGGCTTGCAGCACTTCCACCTCACAGTGGCTCTTCTTTTAAGGAGAACCAAGAGACTGGATTATGCATAAAGCAAAAACAATTAGAAATTTTTATTTAGTACTGGAGCGGTGGCTTGGAGGTTATGGTGCTTGCCTCACATGCCTGAGTACACGAGTTCGAACCCCAGCACCACACACACAACGCATTGTCAGAGGAATGAAATTCACATGAAAAACTAAATAAAAATTGCTTTCTCTTTCCCTCTCTTTCACTGTCCCCTCTTTCTTTAAAAAAAAAGAAAGAAAAAAGAGATTTTTATTTATAGTTTGTTTCAATTGTAAGTGCTGACTACTCTTATAGTTTGTAACTTCATCTAGATAATGCTTTTATTGACTCTACTCATTAAAAACAAATAAAAAAGATCGCTGGGTGGGAGGAAGCAACCTATCAACAAGAACGATATTTACTTTATCTTCTTTTCAATTTTTCCTGCAAGGAATGCACATGATTGACTATATATATAAAGTACATTCCTTTAATTTACTTAAAAATAGGCTGTGTATGAATTTGGGAGCTATGACAATACTGATTCTAGCATAATAATTGCTTGGAGTAAATTCCATTTTGGTTTTTGTAAAAAGTTTTCTGACTTTCAGGAGAAGAAAATCTCACACATGAAAAGTTTAGTTTGTACCAGTATAAGCTCCGAAATGAACAGTCCCAAGACTTTATTGCAATGAGCTATTTGAGTACTTAAATGCAACAAGTCACACCTCCCAGTTGCCTTTGGGCAGGTTGGTGTGGTGCACACTGCAGCCACCCTACCGCCCTGCCTTACCTTGACAGCGGACTCCTCTCCCAATGAAAGTAGAAGTCTCTTCCACGTTTCTGAGTCCCAACCATTGCAGACCAGTTTTAACACTCAACATTTTCTTTCTGCCCTGAAAAGAATAAGCAACCGATTACTACAGTAGAAAGTGGTAGTTTGGGGAAAATTTTAGTCTCTCAGCTTACCTTACTCACATATTGCACATTTATTTGGTGACCTCTGAAATGATGTTTCACCTACAAATTTGATTATCCTGTCTAAAAATTACAGATTGCATACTTTTGTACAGGCTACCTGATAACCTCTAGTTCCTGCTTTTTCTCTTGTGTCAAAGACATAATATGACCTCTCTTTATTTGACAATATTAGAAATAGTATTTTCTAAGATGTACTGAAGTATGCTATTTTTATGCTTATAATTTTTATTATGATAAAATTATCTTTGCCATTATTAAATAGTGATAAATAACAATTACTAAAAGAAATTACCAAATAATTGACTATAGAAGGAAGAAGCAAAATGATACCAATAATAAGTTATAAATCTAAATCTTGAAGTGGCAAGAAAATATCAAACACAGCAAAAGAGACAAGCAGTTCTCACAATAGGGGGTATAATTAGTATGCTCACTTCCAAAACATTACATAAATTAATAATGCACAGTATCATGAAATAACAGCAAGATAAGCTATACAATTCTAAACCTTTCATAGCAAGCACTGCATAGTGAGAACAGATGTATTCTTCCTAGTACAGTATCTGAAGATCAAACATCTTACACTTATTTATAAAACAGGAAAATAGAGAAAAACTTTATCTTGAATGTTTTTGGGTAAACAGCATTACAGAAAAACTTGAGCGCACATTTAACAGAAACTGTTCAAACTTTAGTTTGCTTTTGCTGTCTTCCTTATAGAGTGATGACATTCAGATAGTAGACATGGAATTTTGGTTTTCAAACGGCATTTGCAATGGAAGATGAAAAGCAAGGTCATTTTCCTATTCATGATGTCCCCATCTTGTTAAGGAAAGAAGAAACTGAATATAAATTTGCCTGTTCTCAAAGCATGCATTCTCTTTTGCATTTATTATGTGAAAGAATTGCACAGAACATGGGTATTAGCATAGCACCATTTAGTATGCAGATAATGAAGGTTCATACGAGGTGGGAAAGATACTGCACTGACTGCGTGTCAGCTTCGGTGAGACCTATAGTTCTGTGGCAGAGAACTGCAGTTCTTTCAGATCTTTCTCATTTTCCATCCCTTCCTCTCACTTGGTTTCTGAAGTGTCACACAATGAAGTTGAAAGTTCCCTGAGGAAAATTTCAAGCATTTGTAAGAAAGTTTTCAAGTGTCTCCTCCCAACTGAAATATCGTACAGAAGCAGTGAAAGATAACTTGAAGCACCAACAGTTACTCCAATTTTGCTTCGGTCAGGGTCCTGTACTTCTTTTACTGATGGAAAGATACGAAGCATTTTAGTGAAGCTAACTTCTGGCGCTCTGTGAGCTGAAGAAATGTGCCATTTTCTGCATGGAAGCAGAGGCATGGCAGAAGGAGAGAATGTGGGGTGAGCTTCATATTTCTGGGGAGTGATTTATAAGATACATGAGGAAACCCTAGGCAAATAGAAATCATCTATCCATTTCTGAAATATTTGATTCAAGGTTTAGCAATCAAAAGTCACCTAAAGCTTTTATTGTTAGATGAATTACACTATTCAGCATGGACATGCAAAGATTTATTCCCTTGGGAATGTTAAAGCGCATTCTCTTATGGTAATAGCCACATCTTTCTTGTTAAAGTAGCAACATAGGGAAGGAGGGGGGAAGTGGGTGGGAGTATTGTATAGCCAAAATCATCATGGCATAAATGTTCACACAGCATTATATGCTTGGATTGATTCCATCTTCTGGCACAGCCTTAAGAAATAAGTTCTAAATATAGAACTTCTAGTTCTGTAAAAGAGGATTACTGAGGAAGGATCAGATGTTTAATTGCACATGACATGCTTTTATAGTTATGTTTCAGAAAATGGTTCATGTTATCCCTCCTTTTCTAAAAACCTTGTGCGTTGCTGACTGCTTTCTAACTCTAATGAAGCAAATGGGAGTGTTACTTCTATGTTAGTGCTACTTCCACCATAATTAAAAACATTAATGAACATTATTGAGGTGGTAAATTTAATATCAGAAGCAACTACTCTTTGAAATTGACCAAATTATGCTATGTGTATATATATGTATGTGTATATATATACATACACACATATATACATATGTGAATATACCTCAGTGAATTTCACCTTTATTTATATTTATAAATCTACAATTAGAAAAAATATAATAGAAGAAAGTCCAGTAGCATACAGGAAATGGAACAGAGGGATGGAGTTGGGTAGAGGGAGAAGAAGTACTAGGGACTGAAATAGAACAAATTATGTTACATGCACACATGAGTATGTCAAAATAAATTCCAATATTATGTATGATTATAATGTACTAATACAAATATCTTTTAAAAAGAGAAACAACTATTCTTTGAAAAGCACTCATTCGTATTTTTAGCAAAATGATACAGACCACCTCTTGTATGCTGAAAAGTCCTCCGTACCCTACCTCCATACAAAACTGAGATCAACCAGGGTTTCTCCCTCAGTCGGAGGAGTAGAAAGAACCCCTGCTGTCTTAACCTTGCCAGTAAATGAAAAAAGGTAAAAATAATACAAATAAAATGTCTCCCTGAAAGTTTCTAAGTATGAGTCATAGTTCCTAGGGTGTTAGAACCACCTTTAATGTTAACTGTATGGCTCCAAATATTGCAAATGGAAAATTCAATGTAAATTCATCTTGGGAAGTTAATATCCCAGGTATGTAACTGATGCAGGTACAAAATTTCTCTGCATGGAAAAATGAAATACACAACTCTAACTTTTCTCACAGAAAAAATGCCAAAGTACATGAATTGGAAAACAAATAAAATAATACTAAATGTATAGAGAAATAAGCCACTGTGAAAAAGATATAGAAATAGATTGAATTTGTAAAGACTGTATACAATAAAGTAGTTAAATCCAGAATATAAAATAATTACAGTATTCCCCCTAAACAACAACAATGACAAAAACAAGAGAGTTGTAGTTGGAATATGACAAAGGTGCAAGTGCCTTTACATATCATTCTCTTATATTTGAAATGAAACAAAATTGAATTGCTAAAAATGAAATCGCTAATAACTGCAAGTCTTTTAAATATCAATGCATTATGGTAGAAAACTAAAGAGTAGGTAGAATGAAAAGGCCAGGCAGAGCTCTTTGTTGATGGGCTCAGAATTTTAGTAACACAGATTGAATAGGTTCTGGAGACCTAGGGTGCGGGTAGTGGCTGCAATGTGTAGTCATCCTGATGTCCGAGGAACAGTGGTTTCTGGAATCCCTCAAGGATCCCCCAAATCCCACCATGCTCGGGTCCTTTATATTTAATGGCGTAGTGTTTGTATATCCTCCACACTTCTATTGTATACTTTAAATTATCTCTAGATGTCTAATAATGACTAATGCAATGAACACACTTGTGAATAAGGTCTTATTGTATTGTTTGCAGCATAATGACATGGAAAAAAGTCTTTGTATATTCAGTACAGATACAGTGGGGTTTTTTAATATTTTCAATATGAAATTCGTTGATGCAGCAGAATCCATGGATACTGAGGAAAACTGTACTTTATACTTAAAATCTACTGAGAATAGATCTTAAAAGTTCATGCCTCAAAAAGGAAAATAATTATGTGAGGTGATAGTTGTGTTAATTAGCTTGATTTTGGCCATCATTTCACAATGTATGCATGTCTCAAAACATAATGCTGTATTCCTTATATACATAAATTGTTTTGTCAACTGTACTTCAAAAAAACTAGAAAAAAAAGACATTTGGTATACAAGAAGATACATTTAAAGAAATTATCCAGATTGCAGCATAGAGAGAAAATGAGATGAACAAACTTAGAAGAATGAAAGATAAGTAAATTCTAACATATCTAATTTAACTTTCAAAAAGTATATGGCAAATGCTTTTTTAAAAGTAGAGATACAAGCTAAAATAATTTCTAGAAATGATGATAGATTTGAGATATGGAGGAAGTGAATGTCCACATTTGGATATACCATAGTGAAAGAGATTTTATAGGTTATTAAAGAGAAAATAACAAGATTGACAAAGCATTAAGAACCAGATTTATGTGGGGGTTTCCACCTAGTTGTTGTTGTTGTTGTTCTTCTTCTTATTATTATTATTGAAGTAAAATGTGTATAACAAAATTTACCACCTTATGCAGAATTAGATGAACAGTTGGATGATATTAAACACATTTACATTGTTGTACACGCATCATCACAATGCATTGCCTGAATTCTTTTCATCTTGTAAAAAAATGGAATTCTAGACCCATTAAACGATAATTCTTCATTTGCCTTTCCATGAGCCTCTGGCAATTGCCATTTGACTTTTTTTTTTTTCCTATTTTCGTACAATTCTGACTACATCACCTTTGTCATGTAGTAGAATCTTGCAATGTTTGGTTTTTGTTGCTAACTTATTTCACTTAGTATAATGTCCTTAAGGTTCGTTTGTCTTGTAGCATATACGAGAACTTCCTTCTGTTTTAATGCTGAATAATCTTCCTTTGCTTTATATACCACATTTTGCCTATCCATTCATGAGTTGATGAACTTTCGAGATGCTTCTGATCATTAGTTGTTGTTCATAATGCTTATATGAACATGGTTGTACAAAAATGTCTTTGAGAGCATGATTTCAGTTCTTCTGTACTTTATCAGAAGTAGGATTGCAGGTTCAGATGATAACCTATTTTTATGTTTTTTTTTTTTAGGAATCACTATAATATTTTCCATAGTGGCAATCCTATTTTACATTCCCACAATAGTGAACAACAGTTCCAGTTACTCTACATCCCCACCATTTTTTTTTCTGTTTTGCATGTGTATGTTTTTTGAAAGTTCCCTTCGTAATAGTTGTGAGGTAGAATCTCATTTATGTTTTTATTTGCCATTGTCCTAACTATTGGTGACTTTGACCATCTTTTCATGTGCTTGTTGGCTATTTGTATGTTTTTTTGGAGGCTTGCCTGTACAACTCTTTTGTTCGTTTTTGAATCAGGTTAATTGGTATTTTTATTCTTATTATTGAGTTTTTAAAATTATCTATACATTCTGGAGATTATCATATATGATTTATAAATATTCTCATAATAATGGCTGCTCAACTTTGCACTTCTATCATCAGAAGTAGGAATCAGTAATCAAAAAACAATAATAGGGTGCTGCTGGGGCACCCTTGCTCCCATGACCTGTGTACAGGTGGCTCCTGTGCTAGCCTAGTTGCTTCCATGGGGCTGAGGATTGGGGGTGAGTAGCTTCTAGTGTGTCCAGAACTGAAGTTTACCACTCAAACTTTCCAACCAGTTGCAAATCTTCAATAGACCCCAAAGTCCTGAAATAGTTACACCAGGCCACCAATTTGTCAATGCCACTGTTGTCTAGGTATGGAGACAATTTCCTCATGCTTCTTATTCTACTGCCTTCCCAGACTCCTCTATATCTAACTTTTCAATAGCAACAACTGAAAACAGAAGACATAGTAACTGAAAAATGATACCTGTAAACTTACCCTTCAAAAATAAAGACAAATAAAGGCTTTGTTTTTTAAAGAGCGAGGAAGAGAAAAATCGATTTTATTTAGTTTTTCGTGTGCCCTTCATTGGTCTGACACTTTATTGTGAATGTGATGCTCAGTTTCAAACCTGCATCCTTCTGCATGCCGGCAGGCACCGTAACCACTTAACCACCGCTGCAGCCACAAATGAGGACTTTTTTAAGTAACAGAAACTAGGAGAGTTCAATATCAATAGAAACATATGAGAGGAATTTCTGAGTTATGTGTTTCCATAAGAAGGAAAGTAATACAGGAAAATCTGAATAAGCAGACAGTGAGAAAATAAAAAGGTGATCACACAGGAAAATCTAACTAAATGTTTATTACATAAAATTATAACAAAAACGTGAAATTTCTTGTGCATTAGAAAAATCATACTACAAGAAAAGTCCTTAACGGCAATAGTACTTATGTCTAAAGGTAGGTGATTACAGGCAAAAGCTTAAATTTCCTGGTATTATTATGAAAATGACAAAGGTATTGATTAACACAACACATTGAGTAAAGTATGGATTTTCATATTTCTAGTCAACAAAGCTAAAGCAAAGCCTCAACAGTAATAGTTGAAGAAAAGAAATTCAAGGAAATATGTATCTCCAATAGGACAATAGATTCACTGAAGATGGAGTATGGGGATCTCGGTCTACATATAAGATAGAAATAATTATAAAACATCAATACCTCTGAGCAAAAGCAAGACAAATTAAATGTATGAGGCAAGATGCTAGAACTCGGTCAGAAAGTTAGTAATATCAATCAATGTGAATGCACTTTCTAATTTAAAGAAAAAGATAGTTAAATAAAGCATTACAAAATATTAATGAGACACTTCAAAAGTAAGGGTACAAATGTTGAAAGAAAAATAATAGGAAAAAAGCATATCAAAAAATACAAAATGAAGCAGTTTTGATTAGATAAAATAGACATAAAGGAAAAACACTACTAAAAATTTAGTGATTACATATTGAAAAAATGTTGAAGTCTCCAATAATGTAAGTTATTTTTTATCTTATATCAACTAATAGTTCAAAATGTTTTAAGTCAAAATTATAGGATAGATTAATAAATTAACTGTCAAGGAACATTCTGGTCGATAGAATCACTCTTCTTCTACTAGTTGAAAAACTAAACCAGAATAAAAGCAAGTATGTAAATGGGGAATGTGAACAACACAAATATAATTTAATAGACACTTACAGAACAGTTTTTCCAACAAATGGAGAATACATAGAATTTTTAAGATTATCCAAATTGTCCATAATGTAGGTAATAAAGCAAATCTCAACATATTTCAGAGATTATGAGATTTTATTCTTAGAATATAAATCTAGCTAAAAGAATAATATGAATTAACTGGAAAACTACATGTTTGTGAATTTAAAAAACAATTATAATGTTCCCATGATTCAAGAATTTGTATTTGAATTTATAAAAATTTTTGAAATGAATAATGAATGTGTATGGAACATGCATTAAAATAATAAATTAATGGCAAAATATAGCCATTAGGGCTTATATTAGAAAAGATAAAGATTAAAATTTTGTAAGTATTATATTTAAGAAATGAAAGATAAAACTAATAAAAATATAAGAATAAATACAAGTCAATTAAATTAAGGAGAAAATAATGATAACACAAATTTAAAAAATTAAAAATATATAACAAGGATCAACAGAGTGAAGGGCTAATTCTTAAAAGTTACTAAGGTAAAGTTTTAAGAACTCTTTCAAGATTCATGAGCATAAAAGAGTAAAGATCTAAATGTACAATATTAAAAGAAGAGATATGGACATATAGCAAATAAAATAGACAATGAAAAGATAGAGATATAAAATGAACAAATTTCTACAAAAATACAATCGCCTAAATCCATTGAGTTATAGAAAATAGGGATAGATCCAAAATTATTACAAAAAAATTTAAAGTAAATACATGGCTATTAAGGAAATTCCAAGCAAGAAATAGAAGATCCTTCTTATATTAGGAGGTTTTATCATTTTAATTTCCAAACCCAATCAAAAAAAAAGTTGAAGAAAAAAGTTACACACTTATCTCATTCATTTAAAAAATGCAAAAATCAAAAATAGAATTTTAGGAAATTGGAGCAATGGGGGAGTAAAAAATTTCATCTTCACCAAACTGGGTTTATTCTGTCTGTGACTACAGTCTGGCAAACACTATGAAAATGAAGTCATATTAACATGTTAACGAGAAACGTAATTGCCTAAAATAGTTGCAGAAAATCATTTGATAGCATTCAATAATTATTCATGATCAAAATTTTCAGCCAAGTAGAACAGAAGGGAATTCCTTACTTAACTTGATAAGGACTCTACCAAAACTACTAGCAAACCTCATACTAAAATAAAAAGGAAAAGAAAGGCATGTTGTATTTACCATATTTTTTCTTCCTCCTGACATTTCTAGGTGGAAGAAGCCTTGGTGGAAGTTTGTTTGCTTTCTCCTGTGTTTGATGTGAGATATCTTGCGACCAGAGTAGTGGCAGTAGTCTGAGGGTTTACCTCCCCCACATCCACTCTCAAGGTGGCGTGATGGATCTGCTTTGTCTTGAATAATATTTTTATAAAAATCATTTATAAAATAATTATTTCAATCAGTACACTATTTACTGAACTTTAGATTCAATTTACCAGAAAATGACTTGCAGGCAATTTTACTAACAGTATTATATTACAGTGAATTCCTTGAATTAGCTCCTTGATATAGTTGATCTCACAGATCCACTGAAAGCAGTGAAGTGTTTTATCTATTTTTGAAAGTTCTATCATGGTGGGGTTGAAAAGGTGGCTCATCTACAGAGAACTTGCCTGGCATGCACCAGGCTCCAAGTTCAATCCCCAGGAAAATATATACAACCACGTAGAGTAAAAACAAAAGTCAGATGATAAAAAATTAATTCACTGTTTCTTTCTTTCAAAAAAAAGTATATTATGAAAGGAGAAATCTTAGTGTGTTGGAAAATAAACAAATGGAGAACTCTGGATTTGAAAATCATGAGACCAATGAGCTGCACAGCTAATTGATTATGATTTAAAATATCTAAACCTCCAGTTCATCTGGGGAAATAGTAGTTACATGATTTACCTGAACAGATATAATTATAAAATTTTCATAGTTACAGAAATTTCAAAATAGCTCAAATATGTAGCTTCAAAACATTTATGCATATCCTGAGTAGCCAAGTGCACAGGTAAGTCCAGACAATTATCCCAGTCATTGAAAACCACAAGTATTTTCAATTGCATCATCAGTATTGGATGCACTGGTTCATCATATTAACAGGAAGTAGATCAGTTATCTATCTTTGCACTCATCACTTTTACGTTCCATTGAACCAGAAAGTAAATAAAATAAAAATTGCAACAGAAAATCATTCATGTATTGTGAACATTTAGTAGCATCACATCACAGTTCTGTTAGCCTATTTCTACATTATATTTTAAACTAAGTCATTTGCATTTCTTGAAATAATGGAATTACCATTATAATTTTCTTGGAATATTTTTGGTTTCTGGGATTTGTTCATTTAAAAGATTGAATAAGAATATATGTCTATTAAATTAGGACTGAATTTTAAAGTTCGTAGTCTGAAAGACTTTGTAAAAATTTACATGTTATAATGTTCTATTTGGGATATTTAAACAAATTGTAGTTTATGTATGCAAAATATTTCATATTATACAGTAGGAAAGCTATATTGGAAAGGATTAAATGATGACAATTTATCTTCAAATAGTTTTGGAAGGAAGACTGATGTTCTTTCCTGCAAAGGTAAATTGGCCTAATAATTTTAACATAGTGAAATTTATGAAATTTAACAAATCTTTTAACTTACGTTCCTTTACATCTGTATTGATGAATAGAATTCCCCATAGCCTAAACTAGTCTTTCCTTTGCATTCATTTATTATGTGAAAGTCAAAGCTAAATTAAAAAGAAAAAGGAATAAAGTAAATTGGGCATGAAGAGGAAGCAGATGTTTCTGACGCTGCAAAGACCTGGCAGAGTGAGTCAGAGTCCTGACAGGAGAGATTTATCACAAGTCTGTCTGCTGTTCCAACCTCCTCCATGTTCTGTGCCGTGTCCTACTGTGGACTTCCTTCTAATTCCCACCTGGGTCATCCATTCTTCTCTGGACTTCCAGTCCCCACTAAGTGGCACCTGCCCTGTGTTCTCCATCTAAGTATCTACAATTTGGCAACAAATTTGTAATTATTTGGAAAGTTTAACAAGTGCTGGTGCCTGGGTCATGCCTCAGATGTTTTTATTTTATTGCCCCTGGGGTTTGGCCTGGGCATTGGGAGTTCTAAAAACTGTACAGGTGACTAATGCATTATAATTGTAAATACCCAGGATGTACCAGAAGTTCTACTTGACTCTTTGAAATGATAACTCAGCTTAATATTCCAAATACTCTTCTAGGAAGATGTTATTTATATTTCAGAGAAAAGGGACAAGGCTATCAGAAAGACTGAATGATTTACCTAAGGTTAATACTGCACATGTAGCTACAGGCTCCCATCCCTGCTACCTTATTTCAGGCTTGCTCCTTTGCTTTCCTTTAGAAGTACATCTCATGTTATGTCACGTGATCCAGGGTCTCTTTTCTTCCTGTATCAAATATTTTCTTAAAAGTTCTTAAAAGAATTATCTTCATAAGATGTTAAAGAAGAATTATTTACTTACACGTAATACCTAGTTCCGGTATCTATTATGTTAGAATTATTCAAGCTAGTTTTTCCCCTTCATGTAGAATTACTGTGGTCGATTTGAATTTAAATTGGTTGGTATTTTAGCCTGACCAGTAGAACAAAAATATTTATTTGATATTTTATGCATTTTATTTGGTGGCAATAAATTCTAATCTGCTGTTATTTAATTTTGATTAAGCATTGGAAAATATGCATGCATTTTCAACATTGTGGACCCAGTGATAACACCTACACCTTAACTCATAGCAATTCACATGCTATTATGGCAGGAGCAGAATGCCATTCAAAACACTTCTGAGATTGGTTAAAATTATATTTTCTTTCCAACTAAATTTAAGATGTTCCAATATTATATTTGATAATCACTTTAAATTATAGATTTCCTTCTATCTTATATGTTGAATTACTCTTTAATATTTAAGTCATCTGTTGGCTAAGGAAAGAGAGGAGACATTCTAACTTAAAAGCTCTAACTTAGGCACTATTGACAAAAAAGTATAACTTATTTGCAAAAATGATGCATCCTACTAAGTATATAAAAAAGGTAAATAGAAATTACATTAAATTGTGAAAAGGTACATTTTTATCAGATATATTAAATAGTGGAAAAGTACATTTCTTGGGGAGCTGTTTGAAACTACTAAGTAAATTGACATAGTAACTAAACATATACATAACCTAAGACCAAAAATTTCAAAATACTTGGCTAATAAAATAATGTTAATAGTGGGCTAGAGCAGTGGCCCAGTGATTACAGCGCTTGTCTGGCATGTGTGAATACATGAGTTTAAACTCCAGAATCATGTACACAATAAAGTCTCAGAGCAACGAAAACCACATGCAAAACTAAATGAAATTGATTCTCTCTCTCATTCTCTCTCTCGCTCTTAAAAAAAAGAATGTAAATACTGACATTATTTATGAGATGAAAAAACTAGGAACAAACAAATGTCCATCAACAGTGGAAATGACTAATAAATTGATATCTTCATTAAGATAATATAGCAACTAAAAAAACTACTTCATGCAACAATATGGTTGAATCTCATTATACTTATTTCACTCAATATTGATTGAAAGAAATGTAATGCATTTCATGTACACAAAAGAATGCATTTTGTGTACATCACATCCAGGAGCTGGCAAAACTAAGAGTGGTTACTTTGGGAGATAAATATTGAGTGAGCAAGAGTATAAAACAGAATGCTGAGATTGATCTGGGGGCTTCTGAAGGTGCACACATTTACAAACATGGAACTGCACACTCATGGTTTGTGCTACTTACTGCATGCAAATTATAACTCAATCACAGTATAGTTGATGTGTGTGTGTGTTGTGTGTGTATTTTAAAAAATTTTGGTCTAAAAGAATAGAGGCGGTAAAAGGGCAAGACCTTTGGGCACAGTGAATGTATAAGGGAAAGAATTTTTTTGTGGCCTCTGAAGATTTAGAACTAAAACTACAGATGGCTGTGTCACTCATAGTAGTGCTTAGATAGGAAATCTATTTTTCAACATTTGCCAGTGTTCTGCAATGCAGTAGAATTAACTTTTAAAACTTATTATTTTTCTGTGAAATCTTCCAATCATTTGAAATTTCTATTTTAGCATCAAGGAAAAGGAGCAAACTCTTCTTAGAATACATGGTTTTAACATAATGACAGCAGAGCTTGAAATAACATTGCCCTTATGTAGTATCCCCCACATTTAAAAACAAATTTTAATCTAACAGTTTGAAGGAATCATTTACCAACATTCATGTGAAGGTTTGTAATATTACCCCATCTTCATAATTAGTATCACATACAACTATTTTTAAAATTCTGCTCTGATCGAAGAAGGGTTTTCTAAAAGAATCATCAGATTTCAAAGCTTGCTCATTTTCTTTTTCATTATTTGAGTAATAATGCATGTATTCGTTTTCCATGGAAATTTTCATTTTTAATAGAGGTTTCCTGTTTCAGATTTGTGGGGCTCTCTGGAATTGAGAAGCAGTGATTACATGAGGAAAATCATTTATACCTAACATAGAAGTGGTTTGCTTGCAAAACAAACCAAAATTCAGCAATTAATTTAAGAAAATTTTGCTTCATGTATATGAATGCATGTGGGGAAATTTTATTAGGAAATGCTAATCATCAGTGCCACAGAAGTTTGAGCTGAGATTAAAATTTGTGTCCTCAATATGTAGCACTAGAACTGAATTTCATGAAAGGAAATGTAAACATATATTAGATCTTATATTTTTATATAAACTCTGAAATTATTTAACAAAAATAGGAATGTTGTATCCCCTTTTGTACATCACATTAAAAAATACTCAGCTTATATCACTGATCCTTCACCAATTCTCATGGGTCCAAAATGGAACAATTGAGTGGTTGGGGAAAATTTTTGCTCACTTAATAATCATAAAGTTGTACTGCATTTCCTAAAGATTCTTTAACAAGTATATTATACCCTTACAAAAATAAATCAATTTGATTATTAAAAATTACTGTTAAATATGTATCAGACCAAGATACCAATGGTCTGTTTATTCAGGTGATTGTAATACTATATATTTATATATATGTATATATTTTATTTTTTCTTTAAGAGAGAGAAGGACAGTGAGAAAGAGAAAGAAAGAATCAATTTTATTTAGTTTTTCATTTGGCCTTTTGTGCTCTGACACTTCGTTGTGTACGTGGTGCTGAGGTTCAAACCCATGTCCTCTCCCACATGTGGGGCAAGTGCGGAAACTGCTGAGCCACTGCTCCAGCCCCCAGAAGATATGTTTTTAGGTTTATAATAATATTTTGAGCCATTCTGTGCTGATGGAATATCCAAGATTTCTCCTTTATAAAATCTGAATCCTAAATTAATAATTTAATTTTTATCTTGTTTCAATATTTCTTAAGAATATTAACTGAATACTAAATTTAACATTATAAATGGCCAAGGAAATAATGATTTGTTCAAATACTATTGAATTAACTTGAAATACAATGGAAGGCATGTACCCATCATACAAAAACCATTTACAGTTTCAGTGGTTACTAGTTTAGACTGCCCTGCAGCTCATTAGGAAAATATTTCATTTGGAGAGGTAGCACAAGATGCATTAGGAATGTTCATATGTCCAAGTCACTCTAAGCTTTACACCTATACGTTTTTATATAGCTACTGCTACTCTCTTCAAAATTCCAAATGCAAGCTAGTACCTGCCTGCTTGAATTTCCTGCAGCCCTTCACACTCAGCATTTTAAAAATACATGCCTTCTGATCTCTTCTCTCTGTCCAGACTGAATCATTTATTTGTAATAAAGCCCAGAAAGCTAGGAGGCCTCTTGACCACTAGGTCATATTGATTCTACACTCTGATTGTCCCTTAAAATCCTAATTCATTTGTATGTCCACTTCCTTCCTAATGGAGTATTTTAAGTGATCCCCGAATTATCTCTCTGCCTTCAACACCTCTGTCCTCATTATTTTCCTTATACTGTTAACCAGAATTATTATTCTGAAATTCAGATGCAATTGTGATTTCTCAAATCTGTTACTGACTAAAAGGATAATGTAAGAAGTGTTCTACAAACTTCTATATGACCTTGTTTTACTTTCCACCCTAGTATCTTCTTTTTTTCTCTTGGTATCAGGGATTGAACATAGGGTGCTTAACTACTGTACCATATCCACAGTCCTGTTCTATTTTTATTTTGTGACAAGGCTCTCAATAAGTTGCTTAGGGCCTTACTAAGTGGCTGAGGCTGGCTTTGACCTTATGGTCCTCTTTCCTCAGCCTCCTGAGCCACTAGGATCACAGGAGTGCACCACCACGCCCTTCTCCCCAGTATCTCCTTTTGAACCTACATTTCCCTTTTTCTTACTCTGAATGCCTGTTCTCTACTCTGTCCTGTCCGTGTACCAGAAACCAAACTATTTCGGATACTGCACCATCTTCACATTTCTTCTCGTGTGATTGTTTCGCTCTTGTAAAAGCTGTAGCTAATTGTGAGCTTTTGTCAAGTTCTGCCTTAGCCTCCGCTTATTCTCACTCTAATAACTCCCTCAGAGAGAGTTCATTTGCTCCCAGAGCTTTGACTGCCACCTCTGTGCCTCTGCTATTTTCTCCACCTCGTGCAAACAGCCTACAGCTCTGGTATAACCTTTCTAAAACATTATCTTTGACAAGTTATTTTCCTCTTCAAGAAATTATAGTAACTTTTAAATTGCTCATTTATATATAAAGATAAAACTAGTTTTTTTCCTTAACAACTGCAGCTGTCTAATATTCCCACAAATTACCCCTCTGTTTTCATTTTGCCTCTTTATCAAGCATCTTTTCTATTTTTCTGGGACTCTTTACTTTTCCTCACCCAAATTTCTTCATCACCACCTTTCCCCGCCCCATGGGAATAAATTATTTTTCTTATATTTTCTCATCGGATTCTACCTAGAACATGCTTTCTCATCTTTCATTGTCCTGCAGACTTCATTCAACTCAAGATACACTTCGGGTTCATTTATTCCACAAAACCGACTGACTGATCCACCTTCTCTTCTATTTTTTTATTTTGGATTTGTTATCTTTTGTTTAAAAGTATGTACTTGTGTTTCTTTTTAATCTTCAATTTTCAACTCTTGCTAGATTATATGTCTGTTATGATCTTTTCATTTTGGTCTGTTGTATCTCTAGCATCTAATGAATCATTGATGGAGACTTAGTTGATGCTCACTAGAAGAATATATGAATGATAGCTAAACCTTATTGACCGCTCACTACGTGTCAAGTAGAACATGAACCATTTTACATGTCTACTCTCTTATATTTTCTTGAAGTCCCTCTGAACTGGTACTTTATCACTTTCATTTTGCTTGTATAGGGAAACTAAGGCACAGAAAGATAAAATGGTTTGGCGTAGGTTATATAGCAGGTGAATAGTTTTGCTAGAGTCTGGAACAACTGTACACATAGGATCACTAATATGGTTTTGGACGTGCAATTTGAAAGGCTTACATAAGGTGCTGCTGCTCAGTCCTCTTAGGAAAGGACTTATTCAGGAAGCATGACTGTCTACCCTGAAAGTTTTATTATCAACTTTCAACTCCTCAGTAATAAAATAGTAGAGGCACTGGGAAAGAATTGCTTTCATTAGAGATTTATTTGTATTTGAAACCTGACTAATGATTTGACAATAACTGGGCAAAAACTAAAAATCATTGACATAGGGGCTGGAGTGGTGGCTCAGCAGTTGGAGTGCTTGCCTGGCATGCACAAGGATCCGGGTTCAAACCCCTAGTTCCACATACACAACTAAGTGTCTGAGAAATAAAGGCCAGAAAAATAAAATTGATTCTTTCTCTGTCTCCTTTTATTTTTGAAAGAGAGAGAGAGAGAGAGAGAGAGAGAGAATCAACGTTATTTAGTTTTTTATCTGGTTTTTGTTGGTCCAACATTTAGTTGTATATGTGGTGCCAGGGTTTGAACTGGGATCCTTGTGCATGCCAGGCAAGCATGATACCATTGAGCCACTGCTCCAGGTGCCCCCTTTAAAAACAAAGTATTGATACAATCTGAGTGGTATTGCTCAAGAGAGAGTTGTAAATACATGGATAGTAGAATACAGTACATGTAATTGTGATAATTCCAGAGCTAAAGGAAAATTCCATTTAGTTTGTAGAAGATTCTTGGGGAAATATAATTTACTGGTAGATGTGTTCATCATTAAAGTGTGCCATAATTTTAGAAATATGTTATGGGCACTAGAGTTCAATTAGTTCCTATTTATTTTTTCTAAAATTAGCTGCATTTTATGACTTTAAAGGCATACTATCCACATTGCATCACCAGGTTGGTTGCAGTCGTGATTTCTCTCCCACATTTCAAGCCAGATCTCAACCTAAGCCAATAACTTTTTTAAAACCTGGCAATTGATTCTAATACTTCTCTGCCAATAGTGAAAGAAATTTAGCCAGAAAATGATTTATTTGTGCCTGGTGACTATTTTAGGATAATTTCTAAATCATGCTTTGATGCTTTTGTCTGACAAAGTAGGAATGTAAGTGGAAGACATCATCTCTCATCACAAAAAGGAACGACATCCTACTCTGAAATCAATCTGAAGAGGAATTCTTCACATTCACAGATCAGAGAATCCAGGGCATGAGAGATGAAAGTAAGAAACACCTGCATAGCACACAGTGTATCTTGAAGTTAATTTTTAATTAATGAGCAGTAGACCTCACAGCTTGGAATCGTACAACATAACACCAAATCAAGCTCTGTTAGAGCCTGAGATCTTGCTTCATTTATCTGGTGGATTACAGCCTGGATCTTAAAAAGTCTCCTGGGACCAAGGGCAGCAGCACTAATATGAACCTTTGGGAGTGATTACACAAAAATTGGGAAGAGCTCAATTTTGCAGAACAAATTATATACAAAGTAGGCACAGAAAATAGTTGCAAGGTGGTCCAAAGAAACAGCATCACCATCTGAGGAAGAGGTAGTTAAAGTAATTGTTCACATGTGTACCCACAGGGAAATCACTGGAAATAAAACAAAAATTATAATAACAGTTAAATATACCTTTTCTATTCTAAAAGAATGATGAAGTCTGGATTATGTAATTGTTGCTTAAACTCAGTTTTGTTAATTCTGAATTTACTAGCTACTCAATTTTATTCACCTTATTAAATACGAAGAGTAAATTTCATTTTGTTAGTTTGGTCAAAATGTTTCAAACCACTGTCAAATGCAGTTGTTTTCCCTCCCAATACTCTTACATTTAGTTTTAGCTAAATTAATTACATTAAAATAACAATTTCCTCATCCCTGGGTTACATTATTGAAGCCTATATTTGTTTGTTTCTAAGGAAGAAATTCCATGGACACTAAAAGTATGTCACAGCATATAAAATGAAGGCTTTGGTTTAGTATTTTACAAAATGATGGTTTTCAGCTTATCTGAGATACACTGGCCTGCATCCATTGATTGCATTTTTGACTGCTTGTATTTGTTTATGTTGAAATAACTTTTCAGAGGTTTAACAGATTTCAGTGAAGTTTATTACAAGAAAATACGTATCATTCCTCAATTTGATGTTCAAAATAGTTTTACCTTGCACACTTAATTGATTACAGCAAAATGTTCTACAGCTGGCCTTCAAAACACATTGAGGATGCATAAAATAAGAACTCTTTTCTTTAATTCTGTGTCAACCCCAGTAAAGCAAGAACAGTGGAACAGAGACTGCCTGTTCACAACTACAAGATGCGAACTGGCATTCGCTTGCTGTGGTCTGCCATGCATGTCAGTTAAATGATGGAAATGCTGCAGATGTTCTCTTACACACTGACAAAGCTCCATTCTCCAAAGAACACAATTCTGGTGTACCCTAGGGGATTTTGAGTCAAAAATTCTTAAGTTTGATATCCGTGCCAGTACATTGACATATACCAAAAAATTGTAGTTAGGCTTGTCGCATTATGTTAAAATCAGGTGTTCTGTTACTAATTCAGGTTTTACGTAGAAAACATCCCTGTTACTCAATGGTGAAAGCATTAAGGATAAGCTATATTGTTCACTGGACTGGACCATCAACTTATGTGTACCTTCATATATTTATCATTCTAGTAACTAGTTTTTTTGAAAAACATTTAGAATTACAAATTGTTTTGTATATATTTTGTCCATACTATTGGATATGTTATTCTGTGCTCATTAAAAATTATGTGATAAATTTATATAGATATACTTGGAAAGATGCCAATGATATATTATAGAATGGAAAAGTCAGTTGTAAAGTAGTATATATGGCATGATCCACTTTATCCCAAATACTTGCACATGCACACACACATATACACACAAACACAGTTATTCAAGTGTTTACCTCTGGGAAGTGGGATTTAAGAGCTGGAAGAAAACCAAAGGGAATTTTACAAGGCATTGAATGCTTTTTCCATTCTGTTAGAGATTTATGTGTTTTAATGCCAACTTTTGAAATAAAAATAATCAGTCTTTATTGACTGTAAAAATGATTAAGTTAATGACTATTTCACATGTATGTTAATCACTAAATTAGGGAGAATAGACTAGCCCACACGAAACCAGAACACACTAATAGATAATTAGTGAATCTACTCAGAATTTTAGATTGGCAGTTCATAAAATGGAGAAAACAGAGCCCAGAATTCTTCAAAAGTTGTGATCAGCATGTTTGGGATGGCTCTAAGGAGGAATAGGACTGGCAAAGCTCAGGTGGCAATGTGATTTCCTTGCAAGTATGGTGATGTTCATAGTTCTCTAGTTCTCTTAGTGTTTTACATCTAGGTGGGAAGTGATGACTATGAAGCTGGGTCAGAAGTGGAAGAACACATATTTCAAACATATTACAGCTCTGTTTATGCATCATCTATAAGGGGAAAAAATAGAAGGAGTATATTGGCCAACATGCAATTAAGAGAAAAGAGAGTGGCCATCAGAAGGAAAATGGAAAATGGCAACTTGGACAGAGAAAAGATGAACAGGTCCACTCTCAATTTCCACAAGGAATACAGCCAATGACTTAAAGATGGATACAAGAGGAAATGTTCTGTACCCTCTGGGTATAAGGGCATAGAACTGTTAGCATAGTGAGGTAAAACACTGATTACTTAATATAGATAGACCTGTCTAAGATGCACACATGAAAGACAGAGGGAGACTCCATAGAAGAGGCAAATGTGCAGTAAGAACAGGGTTGCCACTTCATGTAGCTGCCTCTAGCCTGTTCACACCATGTGCATGGCTCACCAACTCTTAACCAGAGCAGAGTTCACAGATCACCGCGGTCCATACAGTCCTGAAGATGATCATGAATGGATCAGAGAATCACTTCAAGGGAAGTGTCACAGTTCATTTCACATGCTATCTGAGGCATTGTGGCTCATACCACAAACTAGGAAGGAAATGGCTTTAATAAGCACAGAGTCTGCCCTACTCATTGGACAAAGTGAATCAATGGTTGACTAAGTAATTGAGCTTCATGCAGGAGGCCCAAGGTGGGACACTGGGTGATGACAATACAGACTTCTGTTTTAAGGATGTTGAAAGAGAAACTGGATGTGTTATGAGATTTAAATAAAGTTTGGAGAGACCACATATGAAAGGTTATGATGAAAAGTTCATGATTAAGAGGGCTGAAGCAGAGGCTCACTGGTTATGGCGCTTGGTTGGCATGCATGAGGACACAGGTTTGAGCCCTAACACCACATATGCAATGAAGTGCCATCAGTGCAGCAAAAACCAGGTGAAAAACTAAAATAAAATTGAACAAAAAAGTTCATGATAAGAGAACAGCTGAAGATGCATGAAGTGGTGACTGTAGAAATCAAAGTCTGGCAGGTATGTGAAGGGATGAGATTTAGAAGGCAGGTGGAAGGATTCTTTTTAGAGCAGAAAACTGTTCTCTTCTTGAGGTGGCTCAGTTAGGAGCTTCTTGAACGTACAGCATGAATAACACAGTAAAAAGCACATCAAAGGCCCTGAAAAAAATGTTCTTGCCCTGACTAAAGCTAAATGATATTTATTGATTGTTCTCATCGATGAGCTTGGTCTTCTCTGTAAATTTTGGGAACTGAAACACATTCTATTTTAATACATATCTTTACTTTTTTACTATTGTTCCTGTGGCTCAAAATCGCAAGTAGGTTAAGGTGATAATATTATGTGGAATAGGAAATATGTAGTAGGATAGATAGCTCAGAAAAGACTTTGGAAAATAACATTTCATGAGCATTTTTGAAAAATGAAGGGGATCAATTTATATAAAACCTGCATAAACTAATTGGGTTTTATTTTAAATAAAGTAGTCATGATTGTGAAGTATTTCTTATGTATAATTATCAATGTGATACTTTAAGCTTCAGAAAAAAACTAATGACATATTAAAATAGAACTGATGAAAGAATAAAATGAGGGCTATATGATTAATATTAAATTCCTTAGGCAGTTACCAATAAGGTCTATAATCGTACTAAATAACTGATTATTTCAATGTTGGCCTCAGCATAGGATAGATTTTAATTAGTCTTATCTCATACCACTTTGAGAATATTTAAAAACTGTGGAACCTCTACTCAGGAAAATGATACCACACTAACACACAAACATCTGAACCCTAAGTAAAGAAACACTTAGAATTCCTGTTTCTTTTTTATTAATCTTCTTTTTACCTTCTCTATTTGCTTTGGACCAATCACCACAAAAATAACTACAGAAAATTTCTTTTTAAAACAGCAGCCAAATTATCACAAAAGAAAAGTTTTGCTTCTTGGTAATGTTTTTGATACAGAATTTGATTAATGATTGCTTTACAAGGTCATATATCACAGTAGCTTGCAACTTGATGATGTCCAGTGGAGTTTCACTCTGTACTAAAAGTGTGATAGGACTTTTTCAAAATCATGGTAATTATGCTTTATATGATAAGATAGAGGCTGACATATTTTAGCAGGGAAGGATCTGACCATTCTATTTCTGTATTTGGCCCACTATAGAAAGCAATACTAAACTTTGAAAAAATAAGAGTATGCTGTATTAGATATGACTTGATTTAATAGTACTATTTTGAGATTGGCAAGTCTAAAATTTATCCTGTCATAACAACTACCTTTTATAGTTCATGCTGTTAAATTCATTTTGCTTCATGGGTTTCATTTGAATTTTGTTCTTTGAGTCCATATTACTCTGTAAAATTTCTAAGCCACTCTGTGAAACATATTTGCATGTGTGTGGGTGAGTGTGCATATGTAAATGTATGAATGACTTGGAGTCAGTATACCTGCTGTTGTGGTTTGGATGTGAGATGTTCCCCCAAAGCTCCTGTGTTAATTCAGGAGGTAAAATGATCATAGTATGTGAGCTGTAACTTAATCAATCAGTGGATTAATCTGTTTTACAGATTAAATATTTGAAAGAATTACTACACTGGACGGTAACAGTAGGGAGATTGGGGCATGACTGGGTAGTAGGTCTCTGGGAGAATGCCCCTGGAGATTGTATCTTGTCACCCTGGTTCCTTCTCCTCTCTGCTCCCTGGCCTTCATGGGCTGAACAGCTGTCTTTTACCACAAACCTCTACCATGATGTTGTGCCTCGTCTCAGGCTCAGAACAGTGGAGTTGGCCAACCACAGACTGAGACATATGAAACTGTGAGCCCACAATGAGTCTTTTATGTCATATTGTCAGGTGTTTTGATCACAGTGAGGAAGATTTAACTAACATACCTGGATTCTAGATCTAACATGGGTTCTGCCAATTCTTGATAGTACAGAAATGTTGAAATCTAATAATTGTATAAGTACATTAAATAAACTTACTTGTTTTCTGTCTATGAACCCACTGGAATTTTACTGCTGAGCTAAATCCCTAGACCTTTTTATCTTTTATTTGGAGACAGGGTCTCATTAAGTTGCTCAGACTTAAGTTGAGTTTATGAATCTCTTGTCTCAGCCTCCTGAGTAGTTGGAATTAGAGACTTGCCACCACATCTGACTTAACCTGTCTTTCTATACATTACCTATTAATGGATTCAAGAAGTGGGTCTTCTCTTACTGGTTTTACAAATCATTAAAAATAATGTTCTTTATTAAATTGTCCTTCATAGCATTCCACTTCTTACCACAGGAGTCATTGGTTTTCCTTGTAATTGCTAAAGATGTTATCTTTGTTAGAGATTTTGCTAGGGAGTTTGTAGGTAAAAGTTATATTCCAAAATAAGTCAATTCTATTCTGCATTTCCTATAGGATCTATGAAAATAAAATTAAAATGAAAGTCTGTCTGCATTTGAAGGCAGATGTTACAGTAAATCAGTAAGAAGCTATAATGTTATGAAATGATATAGTAATCACCAAGAAGTTTGCAAATGAAGCTATTTGGGGTGGTCTAGAAAGGATGCATGCAGTGGAGGGTGAAGAAGTCGTCACAGGGCTGATCCCTGCCATCCTTCAACCAAAAAAAAAAAACTGAGGAGCAACAGTCAATGAGACAAGAAGAGAAGCCAGTGGACAGTGGCAGCCAAGATAAGTGAATGGTTTCAAGGATGAAGAGGTCAATTACATTTAATTTGAGAGGTGACCAAAGGCATGACCATTACTTTCACAGTACAGAGGTTACATTTGAACTTAGCAAGAGCAGTTTTCACAAACTCTTATAGCCAGGTGTCCTTCTGAGTGAGTGAGTGAGAAAGGAAACTGGTGACAGGTTTTGTTGATAAAAAAAAATTAACTTAAATCTCTCTTATTTCAAATTTACATAACATAAAAATCTTACACATCTATTGGTGTGATCTCATTAAATACACATTGCATTTAAAAAACAAATAATACTCTGTACTCTTCAAATGCAAATATAGTTTCATTTTAATTTCAAAATGTGTATTTAAAGTTCCTTGAGCACTTATCACTTTCCTTGGTCCTGTAGGAATCCAGAATACAACTGACTTATTCTGAAATATAATCTTTATCTACCAAATCACTAAAATACCTAAGTAAAACTGAATGTTGATACACCGGTAATAAGGTTCCTACTGAGCTAGTCTGAACTTACTGCCTGGAGATCCAGCTATGTAGAGATCCACAAGAAATATGAGTGCCCTCAGGCAAGGAGGGAGAGAAGGAGAATCAGGGCTTTTCTGCAACTACTTAGCGCTTGTTAAAGTTGGGAAAAAAGAAAGTAACTGACATGTATGAATCACCTACTATGTGTGAGACAGACACAAAGTTTGTTCTTTTAGTGCAGCATAAATTTAGCCTTATAATAAATTAAATAATAACTTTAATTTCTCTATTTTGGCCATGATACTATGACTAGGAGACATAAAGTTATTATAAATGTGGTCAAAATAGAAAGTGGTGGAACCCAACTCTGGAGTAAAGATACACTAATGCATGTCACATGCATATAATAAGAAGTGCTTCTTACATGGCGGCTTACAGGTTGAGTTACCATTCATCAGATGAACACAAAGTGTGGAGATTTCAAAACATTTCTAGTATAATTTAATGAGTAGTACTTGTATAACAGTAAAATAGCAGAAAGTATTCAACCCAAGTTAATATGCATTAACAAGATTGTGAATATCAGTCTGTGCTACTGTTTTGTAATTTATTTGGTAAAATTCCATAGTTTCATCTTTTGATTGTAATATATTTAAAGTAATAAGGCTTAGTATTTATTATTACACATTGCTATTTCTTTTTAAAGAAAGAAAGTGTGTGTGTGTGAGAGAGACAGAGACAGACAGACAGAGAGAGAGACAAATACAGAATCAATTTTTATTGAGTTTTTCACATGGCTTTCATTTCTCTGACATTTAGCTGTGCACATGGGTGCTGGGGTTTGAACCTGTGTACTCCTGCATGCTGGGCAAGCACTGTAACCACCGAGCCACTGCTCCAGCCCCACTCATTGCTATTTTTGAAATGTATTCTGATTACAGATTTGAGAAAATTGTCATTAAATTTATGAAAACAGTAGGTTTACCTTTCTTTACAAATTAATTTCTGTTAAACATTCAAAAGAATACTTAAAGGTTAACAATTTAATTGGGTGAATCTTTTTTCATGGGTATGCTTTAATATCCCAATGTTGTGATGGCAGACCATTGCTAAATGTTTTAGTGTATAAATAGTATTTCTGAATTACATTAGATTATTCCCTTTGTGGTTCATATTCTTAGTGCCTGAATGACATCTGATATTATTTTAGGGTGGAGTAATATCCTTGCTTCAAATGACATTAATCAGATATACAGGTTAAAACAGATACTCCTATATATTCACTCCTACAAAGTTGCTATTTTAAAATGTTATACACTCACACATACCCATATAAAACAATATTTTCCTCTATGCTATGTTGTGTGGTAAAGGAACAGAAAAAAAATACTAGATTTTTCCATGTTTTCATGATTGTTGAGTCTTCCGCCTTATTTTCTTCCAGCTGCTAGTCTTGTACTAAAGTTTCCTATTCATCTATGGGAACTAGATAAATGCGGCAGAAACCTTGTTGAAATATATCAGTACTAACACACATTGTGCTCTAACATACATTGCTTTCAATTTGCTGACACAGTTCACTGTTGACTTTACTTCAGTGTAGTGACATTGATAACTTTGAAGTTGGCATTCTTCAGTTCGCTCTTAAGTCTAAAACCTACCTGCCAGATTCTGTGGGAGGAGAACAAGAATGGTGTTGGGTTTATTGTTTGGGTTTATAGAGATAATGCTCATAAAGTGTTACCACAATCCTTGTCAATTTGTTAGCCCCAGTAAAGATTAACGAGTAAATGTTGGCTAATAGATTTCTTAACCAGGAGTCTGCTTGGCTTTTAAAAAATTCTTTCAGCCAATATGAATAAGTTCTGGTTTGTAAGTATTTTTTTCTTATGTCAGAATCCATTTACTTTGGTACTTGAGTGAGATAAACATATATGTATGTATGCATGTATGTATGTATGAGTACATCTGCCAAAAGACTAACATTTGGTAATTTTGAAGGAGCTTATTTCTTAGGGATATTTGTGAAGTATATATGACTAGTTGAAAATTTTCACAGCATTTCCATCTGGATGATCATTTCCATCTGGATGATGACTTAGTTTGTGATCATTAGAGTGCATGCAATTTAGAGAAGGAATCTGTGATTTTCTAGTATGTAATTCTGACTTACTTTTTGTCTGCTACCATACCTCATATATTTCATAGAAATACTTGAAGTCACATTATAAGTATGGTTCACAGAATTACATAGATTTTGTTATGAAAAAATTACATGCAAACAGAAAAGTGAATAAAAATAAGTCTGCATCATAATTAATTGTTTTAAAGAGAAAATTCATGTGTACCTTGTTCTCTTGGTCCAAATCCTATAGTGCAGGATCATTCTTTCTAGTGACCTGCCAACATATCCTCTCCTTCCTGACCTTCCCACCCTGGCCAAGGAGAACACTATCTTCATGTTTGTAGCAGTTGCTTCCTCATTTATGTCCAATATTGCAACCAGAAAATGTATCCCTCCAGGCAGTAGACTTGCCAGTTTCAAAATTCTACCTTTATGTGAGCATTTGGCTGGGACACAGGTGGACTGAACTTGACACAATTCCTTTTCCCCTGTATATGCCTATGTGTGGGTAAGTCTGTGCTTGAAATCAAGGGTCAACAGAGCCACTTGCAAACTCCAGCATTAAAAGTAGTTAAAACTTGGATTTAAGCACTGGCTGTGCCTCAACCACCTTGAGAAAGTTCTTCATCTGATCCGTGCTTCAGGTTCTTCAACTGTAAAATTGGTGCAATAATAGTGTTAGCTTACAGAGTGGTTAGGAAAATTAAGTTAATTGACCTTGCAAAGTGCTTCCGTTTGTTAATAAACACGTCAACAATTATATTGTATTATTTGTAATATCTGGGTTTATTAAATAGTCTCATGCATTTCTTGGGCCTCAGTTTCATTTACTCCTCAGTCTGAAATCACTAAATGTGTTTAGTCTGAGAGCCACATACTTTAATACTAGGCTATTTGCAAGTTCATTTGAAATCTATTTTCAAATCTATAGAAAGGGTTAGGATGCATTTATGGCCTTACTATTTAGTTTTCTATCTTCAACCCTCAGTGTTAATCCTAATAGTGCCACCTCCTCTGCCATGTCATTGCTGTTGGCTTGACCATGTGCTACACAAAGCTGTGCTATTCTTTTGTTCCATTTCTTTTGCACTCAGCTGAGGGAAAGAAACAAAAGAGCACTCATAAAAGTGAATGCTTTTCTGGCTGCACAACACTACATCCTATTCGGCATGAGATAAGTATTGAAATTTTCAAAACCTTGTAAGTTTTCTTTGTTACTGAAAACAAGCTCTAAATTTTGACTATCACAAATTTGATTTTTTTCTTAAATAATATGATCTGTGTGATTGATATTTCCAAGCATTGTCAACAGACCTGAATGAGAAAGAATAGTGTAAGAAAAATGTCAAGTCTGATGTGCTAATTTGCTGGAACTACCATAATACACTACCACCAACTGGGTGGCTTGAGCAACAGAAATTTTATTTTTTCATAATGTTGGAGGATAGAGTCTGAGATTAAGGTGGCTGCAAGGTTGATTGCTTCTAAGGTCTCTTTTCACTGCTGGTAAATGGCTCTTTTCTCCCCATGTCTTCATGTGGCCTTTTCTGTGTGTGTCTGTATCCTAACATTGTGACAAGGACACCGGTTGCATTGAATTTGGGCCCTAGTCCCTTCATTTTAATTTATTTGTCAATTTAATGACCAAGTCTCCTAGTATAGTCCTCAAGGTATTGAAGTTAGAAATTCAGTATGAACTGGGGGGACACAATTAAGGCCGTAAACTTGGGTACCAGGTATCTGATTCTATTTTCTATTAACAATATGATTTTTAGTAAGACATTTAACTGGTCTGACCTGTCAAAGTCATCTTCAAAATCAATTTAATTGTGATATCTCATGATACAAATAAAAATTTATGTTAATAAAAGATTTCAATAAATTGTCCTGCATAAAACTAGATAAAGACATGCTTTTTAGAAATAAAAATTCCTTCATAAAAGTGATTTTAATAGATACAATAACATAAGGATATAGTTCTTAAAAATTACTTCAAAAACAATGAAAAGTAACATTGTCTTTAGCAATTATCCCTGATTCCTGTTTCTTCTCTGTTAGAATTTTGATTTGTTTTCTAGAAGAGCTCTGTGCAATAGAACTTTCTGCCATGGCACAGTATGTGGTATTTGATATGTATGTAGCATCATGAATATTGAGCATTTAAAATATGACTTGTGTGACTGAAACTGAATTTGAATTGTAATTGTTTGACACTAAATTTATATAGCAACTTGAGTTTATATAACTATATCTGGGCATATCAATGGTATACATATTTGTATGTCTGTAATTGGTGCTATAAACATATAACTAAATGCTTTCAATAGTTTGTGTTATTTTTTTTAGCTACTACTTTCTATGTATCCATCCTGTGTGACTATGTGCATACATGATAATGAATGTTCTAACTTCTTGGTTGATAGTCACTTATCTCTTATAAATGTTGTATCAGTTTTGTCTAAAATTAGATTTGGCTTGATATTCATATTCTTTAAGTAGATTGCTTTTCTCTATATGTATACCATCATTATTTTCTTTCAGGATTATTTTGTTTAAATAAATGTCCCTGGAATGTAAGTGAATGTATCTGGAATAAAAAATTCAACCTAAGAATCCATTTTAGAGCATAAGACTATTGCCTTGTTCAAGCATTCTTCAACCATATTCACACAAGCTATGAATGTGCATGTGCATAAATATAACTAAAATATAATTAAGTGGCTCAATACCATTTGGCTAACATTCTTGTGCAGATAATTAAAATCATTTTGGTAAGGAGAAGGAGTAAGTCTTAATTGATTTGGCTAAGTAAAAAAGCTATAAGATCTTTTCTCCCTTTAGTTATATTCCATTCTACAAGTAGATGCTCAGTAATTAGTATGATTCTAAATGTCATGTAACCTTGCTGGTGGGAAGACATTAGCAGTGCAGCTTCTTCATATATTAAAATTTTAAAGTTGTCAGGCAGATTACAATATGAACAAGCTCAGCTCTCCTGGCTATAACATTCCACTTTGGAGAATATATTAGTTTGAGTGTTGTAGTCAGGATAGAGCCAAACTGGCAAGTGTTCAGGGGCCGTCTGTTAGAAGACTAAAACTAAGCAGCTTGAAATAATGCAAGAGAGGTGAAACTACCTTTATTCTCTTAAGATCTTTGACTGGGACTGGATGAAGTTGGCATAAGGCAGATTAACAGGACAAAAGAAGACAGATTAACAGCACAAAAGCATACAGATTTTAATTTTTCATGCGTATGGAAATCTGCACAAGAACATGAGGACCCAAAGAAGTGATGAAGCCCAAATGCTTCACAGTGTGCCAGATTGAACGAAGAGTGGCAACTGCAAGACCACAACCAAAATGTATGGGAAGTTTAAAGAAGTTAAGAGTTGTTTCATCAAGGTCTGATCATATGGTTATTTCTTGAGCTCAGCCTCCAGTAGCAACATTTATTTATCCCTTGTACCACAGAGAAAGGGAGGTCAGATCATCCATTTGCATCTTTTATTTATCAGGTATCTTTAACTAAAAATAACATTCATGGCAAAGTGGCATATTTTGCAGTGGCATTCTCTGTCACCATTCAGTAGCACAACGTATAGCATTCAGTATATGAAGTATTAGAGATGTGTGGAAACCCTAAATCAGATCCTGCAGGAACCAGAATCTGACATTCGTGTAGGAAGAACATTTGGAGAGAGTAAGGAAAGCAGGACTGGGAGTATGGAGAGGTTTGCTCTGATGTGGTTGTAAGAGATCTCAAGTGATACCATGAGAAACTGTGAGACTGGGCTGAGTCTTCTCGGTTGTCTAGTATTGAGGCAAAGGAGATTTATTCTATACCACAGAAACAAACAGCCAGTGGCTGATTGTCGTCTCTACAGAAGGGCTTCAGCCTCTGGTGAGGCTTTCATGGATATGGAGTTAATGGGGAAGAAGTAGCTTATGAGCTTTCAGGAGTCATTACTCCTGGCCTAGAAGGTTAGTGCTGTATTTCCTGAGAGGTCCCTGAGAGGATCTCTGAAGCAGCTTCCAGAATGTCCTACTTAGAACATAGGAAGTGGTTGCTTCAGTTATTTTGATTAGGCCCTGGAGTGTTAAAATGATATTACTTAAGATTGACAGGATATATCTGTGAAAGAGTAGACAACTCATTAAATCATTTTTTCATTTCTTCAATACATATAGTACTTAAGCAATTTCTAAACTTAAAAACTGGAAGTATCCAAATTATCATTGATAACTTCAGTAAGCCTTTTTGCTTTTGTGATATCAGAAACAACACCTAGGAAGTTAGTCAGAGAGATATAAGAAGAAAAAAGGTGAATGCTACTAAGAAAGATAGTGTCTACAAAATCAGAGAATGGTTAGCCCTATCAGCCGTCTACAGTCAGGTAGGATAAAGGCTGAGAAACTCCCACCAGATTCACCAACAAGGCGCCCTTGGTTGGTTGGTAAGTGGGAGCAGACACAGCTTGAAAGGAGTGAAGTCATGAATCGGATAATGATAAAGGGAGGGTGTATTTGACAATCTGAGCATGTATAAATGTTAACAGGTAGAGCTTGTGAATGCAAAACTGAAATTATTGAGACTGTGAGATGGTGATATGTCCCCCCATTGAGTAGGTGAGATAGGGTAAATTCGCTTTAGGATATGTAGTGTACAAACTAAAGCAGCTCTAATTGCTAACTCAAAGTAAGAAAAGCAAACTCTGTTACCATTTTAAAAGTTGAAGTATTACTTAAGTTAATAGGACATTAAATAGATAACATGAAAATTGAAAAGTCAAATTTATTTGTTATCTTATTCTATTTGTTTGCTTATTTTGTTTATATATTCTCAGCTCCTTTTAGAAATCTAGAGGATGGAAGCTGCTGGATTTAGCAATTTCTCTGGATGTAGCAAAAACTATTTTAAAATGTACTATTCTTGAGCAGGACAGGGCTATTTTGATCATACTCTGTAAGCCTTAATGTGTATTCCTGAGCTCAATATTGTATACAGTTTTTCTTTCTTATGTTCATTCATTTAATTTTAATTCCACAAATATTCTAGAGCATTGAATAGGTGAAAACCTTTTCTAAGTAATAAATTTAGAAGTTTAAAACAACAAAAATGAATTCTACCCTTGTGGAGATTCTAGTGTGGAAGAAAGACATAAATAAATTAAATAAAATTTGTAAGATGATAGTTGGGAGTAAGTGCTATCGATGAGGTGCCAGGGTACCGGGGCATAAAGACCTACAGTTTTCTGTTGAGTAAGTCAGGAAAAGTTTATCAAAGTAGGGAATATTTGAGTCAAGACCTAACGAAGACAAGTGAACAGCAGTTTGGAGCAGTGGCTCTGAGGTTAGAGCGCTTGACTGGCATGTACAAGGACCCTAGTTCAAACCCCAGAACCACATACCACATATGCGACTAAATGGTGGAAAAACAAAGGCCAGATGGAAAAATAAATAAAATCGAATCTCTCTTTTTCTCCCTTTCTTTCCTCTACTCTCTTTCTTTCTCTATTAAAGAAAAAGACAAGTGAACAAAATCTTCTCATATTCTGATCAAGAACAGTCTTTGTGAAGGGAAGTGTTTCAGATGGGCAGATCCTGAGGTGGGTGTATGATTGTTGAAACAGTAGAAGAAATAGAAAGGGGACTATGACTGGAGTCAACTGATAAATGGAAAGAAGATTGGGTAACGTGGTTAGAGAAAGGACAGGAAGATGTGAAGCTTACCAACATTAGTTGGAAGGTACAGATACAGGTCCACTCTTTTATGTTTGATGCTGGAATATATTTCAGTTGGACAAGGCCTGTGTTAAATTTATACAGTGTTGTCCTTATATTGGGAATTTTAAACAGAGGATAGCATAATTTGATGTGTTTTAACAGCATCACTATAACTGACCTTGAAAAGATACTGAAAGGATTGAGTTAAACAGAAAGCAGAGAAGAGACTATTGTAATCATGGAAGCAAAAGAGAATAAGGATTGCACTCTTGTTTTAACAGTGCAGGGGCAAGATGTATTCTGGATGTATTTGTATTCTGGATGTATTTGAAGGTAGATAGAACCAAGTGGAACTACTCATGGAGAGGATGTGTGTAAAGCAAGTAATGAGTCATGAATGCCTCTTGGGAGTTTGGCCTGAGCAACCGGAAGAATTAATTTAATGTTCATTGAGATGAGACAGACAGCAGGAAAAGTAGATTTGGGGAAATTTTCAGGATTTTTTGGACTTGTTAAATTTGAGATGCCCATTAGTCATCCAAGTGAATTTGTGATTATAAGTTTGGAGTTTAGGGGATGTGTCAGATTGGACATTGAAATATTAGGAGTCATCAGTTTATAAAATGTATTTAGGGTCAGGTTAGGACACTGCTGGAAATCACTAAGAGAGTGAGTAAGATAGAAAAATCAAGAAGTCCAGGTACTGAATACTGCAGCAGCACTCTAAACTTAAGGATTAGAGTGAAGAGGAAGAACCTGCAAAGGAGGAAGAGCCAGGGCTGGGATGTAATTCAGTAGTGGAGTGTTTGCTTTGCATGCGCAAGGGCCTGGGGTTCAATCTCCAGTGCTGATAGCCATGGGTGGGGTGGAGGGGCAGATAGAAAAGTCAGAAGGGAACCAAGGGGAAAAGTGCATTGGAATTCAATAAAAAAATATTTTATACAATAAGCAGTGCTCAACTATGTCAAATGCTGCTGACTGGTCCAGTAAAATGAGGATTTAGAGTTGCAGCTGCATTCAGCAGTGCTTTTTCATTTCAAAGAATCCACTTCATTTTTCCATATCATCACATAACAATCAGGACTATGAACTTGTCCTTCTGTGACACAGAAATTCTTGCATTTTAACCCCCATTGTTCATTATGCATGTGTGTAATTGTGTTGATTAATTTCAAAATTCAACCTGGATTCTTAAAGCAGCATTAGCAACCATCCTGAGAAATATTTAAATGCTGATTTGACCCATAAGTTAGTATTCCAAATACTCAGAATCAGAAAAGAAACATCATCTTTTTCATTCTTGTTCAACTCTGTTTTGCTAATGATGATTTGGAAATACGCTTTTCACAGAAACTAAGCATCCACTTCTTATATTCTTAATACTTTTTTAAAAAATAATTTCATATATCTTATTACATCCAAAATAAGCAATTTTTCTTATATAAAGGATTAAAATAGGGCATTTTCTTTAGGAAAATGTCTATTAATTATACTATATAGAAATAAAGCAACTGGATAAAAACAGGCTTAAAACAATTTATAAATCAATTTATAAAACATATGCATATGTTACATCTCCCAACAGTATTATGTAATCATCTTTTACCAAAGACTCTGGGCCCCCTATTTCGTGGCTGCTTTCCTCCCTCATTATCAGTTACTTTTTGGTCACAGACATGTAAAGTGTGGGGCTGCTTTCAGAAGAGCACCTGTAGAAAGCTCTAAACCATGCAGGAGGATCTCAGTGCTCTCTAGTCATCTGAACTTGTGTGGCTGTGACGCTGGGTCTAGATTGAAGAGTGGCGGCGTTCCCAGAGGCTTAACCTAAAACCCAGGCACTCACAGGCTGCCCGACTGGGAATTTTGGATGCTGGGCATTGGAGGACCAGCCCAATTGATTCTAAGTTGAAGTTCAGGGCCCCATTTTCTGAGGGCAGAAGAGGGGAGGAAATCATGAATACAGAAGGCATTGTATCTGAGTTCTTCAGAAAGGACAAATTAATTCTACATAATTCCCTGTGCTTTATTGTCCTATTTAATCTAATAAGTCACAAAATATAAGAAAAGTACAACTAAGTCTCTTTTAATTTTTTAAAAAATCAATTAAATGTATAATATGATGCATTCTGGCTTAATTTAAATGAAATAAAAAAGCACTTACACCCAGAGACAAGCTACATATATTGTCTTGATCCACATGTGACTGTCTACTGAATTCCTTCAATATAGGCTCGATAAGACATTAAGCACAGCATATCAGCCTGTACTGCCAGATTTATTGCTGAATAGTCTTCTTATACTTTAGAGAGTATTTTATTTATTCTTTTTTCCATTAATAAATCTTCTGTTCTTCCTGTGGACATCTATGTCTTTTCCTTTTAAATTGAGGGCAGGCGTTATTACGCCCTGCTATCTCTTCCGTCTAAGAGCACAGGGTGGAGCGAGTTCAGCAAGCTGAAACACACATCAGTTTTTGTGAGAATACACCATATCACAGAATTTAAAACATTTTTAAAATCCTTAACTGCAGTCTACTGCCTGTGCTATTCTCTGGAGAGCTTGGTGCACAAAGCAAAGCTCAAGAATATTTACGTAGCCTGACTATAGAGCTCACAGTAAGCCTAAAGCTAAAGCATGAATTTAAAAATACAGAACAAGAGTTTCATTTTAGGTAAATCCATGGAAAAAATTCCCATGGAATTATATAGGTTGAGATTCTGGCTGGCAGCAGTAACATTCAAAAAGGACTACATGTATATTTTTGATTCTGTACTCTGTGTATCTCTTCATTTCCATATAAAATACTGACACTGAAGTTAATCAGTGCTACTGGATCCCTCATGCCACTAATGGAGCAGTCACCCTGACACTTTTCCTTTAAAGGAGGCCTTCCACAGTCCATCACTTCCCTTCATCAAATCCATGGTGAAAGCAGCAGCTAGCACTGGAAGTGCAGTGATGCATACCAAGTGTGTCCAGATGTCTCAGTAGCTACATGTGAGCTTACTTCACAGACCTGGAAGGCTCAGTCTAAAGGATTTTTAATTTTTTATTATTGTTTCCGTTTATAAGCATTTTTTCTCAGGTAATATGAGTAACGTTAATTTTGTAGTGTTGGAAAAACAAACAGTTTGGTTCATTCAGTTGACCATTTATTGCATATCAACCGTATATTAGATGCTGTGCTAGGCATGAAGGATGAAAGGCTTTCCAACATGGAGCCTGCTTTCTAACTAATAACTTCTTATATATTAGATATCAGAAGTTCCAGCTTTCAGATTAGCAAATCTCTCTCTAGGCAAAGCAGCATTTGTCACATTCATGTATAATACACTTAACGTACACACATATATCTGTTTGCATTTGAAAATTTGGTTCTGGTACTTAATAAGTGATAGCATTTTAACAGTATGCTTTGCCTTAAAAAAATCAATGAATTTTAAAGGTATACTCAGATTTTGTGGGAGTTAATGATTATTTGATATTTAGAAAGGACCCACTTAGGAATGTTCATGTACACCATTATACTTATTTATGTATGTAGTTTAAATGTACTCTAATCATAGGGCTGTTTAACACAGATATAGTTATACCTGCCTTTGGCAACACTCTTGTGGGTATCGACCTCTTGTGATAATAATTTGGTTTGTTTGTCAAACTAAATTCCATCCCATCACAGAGCTTTCTCTGATACACAGGATGTCATGGAAAATAATAGTTTTATAGATTTTTTTTCACATTGTCCTCTGGATGGTAACTGATACTTAACTGCAAATCAAAAAAATATATGTTTCAGAAAGGAATAAGACAGCATTTTCTTATACCAAAAATAAAGTTAGCTTTACAGCATTACTCTGTGTTATCTATTTTCAATTATGCGTTTTGTTCTTTTAATTCCTTCAGACATTTGTTTTATTGCATCATTTGTAATTTTGATGTTAGCCAAAAGTGCTTAAAGATTTTTAAAAGTTTACATTATCATAATACAAAGTGGAAACATTAGCCAAAAGCAAAAAGAGAAGAAAAGTTACCAAGTAATCTTATCTCATTAGATGTATTATAAATTCTTGTAGCAAATATATTTTGGACAATCATGATAATCCTGTGTGCCCTGGTAGGTGTTGGTGATAAAGTGATGAAAGGTAGGCTTTTGTCATCAAATATGTGATGGTCCAGTGGAGAAGGAGACCAGTCAACAAAAGGTGGGCACAGGTATGGCTAGCTACACCATAGGATAAAGGCCACGTTGTGTCTGGGAAGTGGTGCCTCACCACTGGTGGGTGTGGATGGCAGCTGGGAATTGGAAGGTCAGTCCATGGTTAGAAGATGAAGACTAAAGAAGATTCAGAGAAGAATGAACATATTCATGTCAAATAGTTACTTATGTTGACTATGTATTTGGCCTTAAAAATAACCACATTAACCCAAATGACTAACAAAGGTAAAAGACATATGATCTCTGTATTAATTTAATAATCACATAAATGCAAATTTTAAAAAATAGTGCATAAGAAAGGTAAAATGAGGGATGGAGAATCTTGGCAAAGGGATGAGTTAAAGCAGCATTGAGGTCTGATGGTAGTATTGAGGTGGAGATGGACCCCAGGATTAGTGCAGTATGATAAGCATTTGGTGATAGATTTGTCTCTGGGCATGAAAGAGGGAGGAACACCCCTGAAAAGTTCTGCTTTGTCTAACTGGGTGAGGAGTATGCTCTTTAATGAAGAGTTTTTGGGTATGATTAGAGAAAGCAGATGTTCACTTGAATATAATCATTTTGTGATGCCATAGAGACATATGACTGAGATTTTTAGCTGGCAAAGAAAACAAAGAAAAATTGGCCTTGGGGGAAATAAAAACATAGGAATACATAGTAGGAAATTGAGAATGCATGTAAAAGCTTACTGACTTACCTTTCCAGAGGAGATAATGTACTGTGGTGCTGAACAATGATAAGCTATTGGAAAATGATGTGTGAATTACAAGCAGTAGTTTAATATGGTCAGAAATGTGGACAGGAATTTATGTGCAGTTCAAAAAAATTGAGATTTTATTTTAAGGTCAATGATGCATCACTGAAGGATTTTAAGTAATAAACTGGTTTAATTTAAAATGGGCTTTGAAGGAAAACCTAGAATCACACTTACCTTTAAAAATACCTATAAAATTACTTCCAAGGGTCCCTTCCAAAGATTTCCTTGTGATGTTCCTGATGTGCATGGAAGGGTGACATCAGGCTTGGTGAGCCCTCCAGGTGGCCACGAGCAGAGGATGTTCCAATCTTTTAACAATATCTCAGCAAAAACAGTTATCTTAATTTGTTTATATGGAATTAAGGTGAAGAAAACTACTTTTAAAGAGAGCAAATATATTCTCAGTGGTTTCTGGACTTGATTAACAAACATAAATTGTTAAAATGATTTTCACCAGGTTGTTATGATTATTTCTTCAGCAGTAAAAGTTAAATACTTATATGGGACAGCACAATTAGGAAGAAATGATAGCCTTGCTTAGTGGACATTAGTAGTCAGAGGGTTTTCATGTTTCTTACACTCCATAGGTGTTAAGCTTTCCATCAGTAGGGCAAAATGCCTTAGAGAATCAAATTAAAAAGAAGATCATATTTTGGCTCATGTTCTCAGAGGTTTGAGTCCTTGGTCCTCTGGCTCCACTCATTTTGGGCTTGTGGCTAAGTGGAACATCATGGCAGGAAGTGTGTGTTGGAGTAAAGCCACTCAGCTTATGGTGACCGGGAAGGAAAGAGACAGAGGAAGGAGTCTGGGCCCCAATATCCTTTTAAAAGGCATGCCACCTATTACCTAAATTCCTTCCAGTAGGCTTCACCTCCTGAAGGTTCCACCACTCCCAATAGCACCCCAGGCTGGCCGTCACGCCTAGCATATGGGCCTTTGGTGGACATTGCAGATCCAAACCATAATGCCTTTTACACTCTTACGTATGAAACTGATCACACCAGTCAAATGCAAAAATTTGCCAGATTACCTTCTTTCATAGTAACACATTTGTTAAGAAAATAATAAAGAAATAGATGTAGTCTATTTGTACCCTTTTATCATTCCTACATGATGTTTATTAAATAATTTCCAAAGTAATATATTGCTAAAATATAATGAAATATATATGTACTATTTTTTATTCAAAAAGCTTGTGAAACACGTGGAAAACTATATAACAGGGAGGCAGTCACTGGACATTAATATGGGACTCTACTACAGATTTCAGTTTCTTCAAATTAATCAAAAGAAAATTAAGACTAGTCAAGAAATTACAACCTAGAGCAATGAAGTGATAGGGCATTAAACTTAGTGATTTGCTGAGAATAAAAAGCCTGAAAATACGAAATGTTGGCTAGATGTAGAGAGGGAAAGGCTCTCACACAATGATGCTAGGAATATAAGTAACCATCACTGCTTTGAAAAGTGATTTGAAAGTAGTTTAGTAAAAGTGTATCATTCATGCAGCAATTTCCACCTTTACTTATATATCTTAAAGCTGTTTCACACTATATAAAAGGAGAGACATACTAAAACATGTTAGTGCAAAACAAAAAATACTCCAATATTAAATATGCACAAACAGGAAAATAGGTGAATTATAGTTTATTTATAAAATAGAATCCTTCAAACAATTATAATGTAAAAACAGAGATTGTAGATAAACAAGGATACATTTCAAAAAATACCTTTTTAAGATTAAAAACAAAATGTGGGAGGATACATTAAGTATGGTGCTATATGTAAAACTCAGAAAACAAAATAGAAATATAGATACATATGGATATGTATTTATGTGAAGAATAACTCATTTATTAAAATGTTACATGTAGAAACTATATTGATGGTTTCCTCTGAAGAAAGAGAAAAGAAAAGTAATGGGATGAAGGAAGCATGCATACACATAATTAAGTCCTTAATGCTTTGTTTCCTAAAAAATCATAATGAAATATAAAATTGCTAAAATTTGGCATTTAGGTCATAGATATGTGAGTTATATTATTCTCCATATGCCTCTATTTTTCAAATGTCTCATAATTTTAAAAAGCACTTGGACTGCCTAGGATTATAGTTCTTTATTAATAAAGCCAGGACTACAGAGCATCTGGTTGTCATTATCAGAAGAGAACAGGATGGAGTCAAGTATGGACACACAGCTTCCCATGCAGAAATAACAGTGTGCACTTCCCATTTCTACACTGAGATCACAGATGTTGCCCACAAACCACATTAATATAACATTTTTAAGCACTGGTTAGATACTTTGCTGAGTGTTTTATGTGGATTATGGAATTAGGATAAGATGGAATCATTAGCCAAATTTAAATGAGATATAAAATTCATTATAGTGGATTGCCCATTAATGAAAGGGAATGTGGCCATAGAAAGGCATTCAAAAGGTAAATAAAAAGTGTTCTTGGGGATGAAGTGACAAGAGAGACTTCAAACCCTTCTGCAGTCAAATTATTTTTCCACCTAAAATTTGGCTGATAGACTATGCATAAAATATGAGAATTACTGAAAGTTATACCTGAATTTTATTGATCATGGCAAATATTCTATTTATTAATAGAATTAAATGAAAATGGACTGATAAGAACACAGTGACATATTTGAGAAACATAAGACATTCCTTCTATAGACCTCAGAAAGTTAGCAGTTAATGATAATAGTGGTCATTTATTCCATACTTTCTGTGAATCAGCTACTGTTTTCTGGGCTTTCCAAATACTAACTCATATAACTTTTGTAAAGACCTTGTGAGTTAGGCACAGAGTTTTCTCCTTTACAGAAGTGATTACCAAAGCATGTATTTTCAAATAATTTTTTTCAGTGTCACGAAACTGGTCTGTAATGAGGACAGACTTCCAGGGCTCACATCCTTAGATACCATGCAGTGCTAAAAGACATGGTATGAAAAAGTAATAGAAAAAAATATATTTGCAGATAATGGCTTACAGACCAAGAAAAGACAAAATCATAATCTAATAGCTAAATATAGTCTACCAAGAAAAATAAAAAAGGGTAAAATGACAAGTAACAGGAAACGCTGTAGAAAAGCTGAATCACTAGCATGTATTCATAAAAGAGCAGTCACCATTGAATGGATGCTGCTAGATGGTCATTATCAAGGAGCTAAAACTGAACACTAGAAAAAGTAATGAATGATTCCAAAATTGCAGATCTCATGCTTAGTGCATCTGTAAATTGATCACAAGTCTGTGGATCCTAAATATATTCACCATACACGATGTGGGCATTCATTCACTGTGTCTGATAAGATCATTAGGAGTTGATGTAACTATCATCCTTTACATTTCTAAGGATAATCTACTCTGTAAAGGTGAAGGAAAGGAAGGAGCAAGGAGGGGCAGAGTCCCTGGGCATCACAAGGAAGTAACTTTTTTTTTTTTTTTGGCCAGGCATTTTGTAGAGAGTGAAGGCAAAGAAACATTACATTTTAACTTTATCTCACTAGCCCTTGGCCTTCAGTGATGCCAGTCATGTGGGAAGAGTGAAAAGCAAATGTGGCCAAAACGTCAAGTGCCATAAAACAAAGGCAATGTTCAGCTTTCGGTCTTCTGTGAAAGCTGGACAGCATCACTTCTTGAGCAGTGTTGCATTAAATAGCAGAGAAGAGAATCCAGGGATTAAACACTGGACTGTATCAATCCACTGGCAATAAGGAAATGCTTATTTCAGTCCAGAATTCCTGGGTATCTGGAGAGAATTATAGCAGTGGAGTATGCAGATAATTGTGGAGTGGGAGTTGGCCAAGACAAAGTGTCAGCAGAGGGCAGGAGCGATGTCTTTAAGAAGCTGCTGCCCTGTATTTTGCTCTGGGCAGTGGGTCACAGTAGTAGCAAAAGGACAAGGAAGAGCAATAAGGAAGATTGAAGTTCTTTTCAGACCAATAGAATTAGATAAATTAGAATCAGAGAGGCAAGCTTATCAACAGCAAAATGTTCTCCACATAGATTTAACTTCAAAAAACAATGGAACAGTTTTAAGATACTTACAATGTAGTATACTCTGTACATAAAGCATCCACCATTGCAAGTTTTGCAGCATGTGATGATACTAATTTCTGTAAGTACCATTGCATGCAAGTAAGGAATGCATATGTAGAATGCAGATTACAGTATTTATGCTAATCTATATTGCAGGATTTTAAGGACAGTGTAAGAAAACAGTTTTGGGCATGTCAGTGGGATGCTGAAGGACCTTCTCTGAGGGGAGAATATATTTTCTTTTATTGATTGGGTTGTCTAATAGTTAAGGTAGTATTTCAATGTGATTACCCCATGTATATTTAATATATTCCTTCTTCTTGGAGAGAGTTGGACTTGATAACTTTTATTCTAGTGAAGATTTAAATAAATTTTCATTCATGACAAATGGAAAAGGAGGCAGCGAATTCATAGTAATTGAATACCTGTTATGCACCAAGCATTGTGTGCATTGTTTTACGTGAGATATCCTGCTCTCCCAGTTAAGCCTCCCAGTGTAAGAATGAAAGAGAAACTGAGGCAATGGGGGGTTTTCCAAGGTAACTCGTCTACAGGTAGGAGAGTTGGATGGGAAATGAGATTTATCTGACTCCTAAAACCACTGTTCCTTAAATTATACCACACTATACTTTGCATGCTCACAAGAGTATAAGGGGACATGAGAAAGAGCAGTCATTGACCATGGTATGTCAGGGAAGTTAAAAAGACCACTAAGAGACAGAATAGAGAACCCTTGCTCCTCCGGAGGGAAGCCAGCAGATCTGCATTTACTCCTGCGCTTCAGCAGGAAGTGAGTTGTTCACTGACAGCCTGCTTTGTCTTTTTTATTCCATGAAGAAAAGTTAATTTTCCTCAAGATAAGGTTAAAATCTAAAGTTAACAGTGAATTCATCTGTGTTATCAGTCCTTTTTTATTTTTAATGCTGGGGATGTCATACAATCTTTATTGCCCCATATATTTGATAAAATATTGGGAGCATAGTAGGTCTTCAGCATAATGATTTGTGTTCAAAGAAGGAAAATGGGAAGTTCAGAGATTACTACATAATTTTGTGACTTTCAGGAAGTAATTTTACCCATCTGATTCTGTAGAAGTGCAGGTGATTTCAATCCCTTTTTTATAACCAGGTTTGATGTTAGAAACACAAAAATAGATTCAGTCTACATGTTCAAGCCAAACTTTCTATCCAGCAGCAGAAACAGTGATTTTGATAAATGAATGGGTGAAAAGCAGTGTCACACAAGAGCAACACACCTGATGGTATTATGCTTTCATTCTTTTACTTGTGTGTTTTTTTAATCTCCTCTTATATTTATCCAGGTTTCATAAACTCTTATTCACCCTTAAAATCTTCATTAGAAATCTCCTTTTTTTCTCTGTTTGTATATTTCTTTCCATTTGTAAAATACAGACAGCAACTTAGGCTTTCCAATTAGTATGGGTGTAATGGAATAAAAAAGATATTTGTATAACTGTTTTGAATTATTTGGGGAAATATGTGTGACACCAACACATGTAGTTAGAATTCTGGTTGTACTGATGGAGACATTAAAAGGTTGAGTATTCAGGGATAGTACTTGAGGGTTCTAATACCAAAGGAAGGACATGAATTATTTCCAGTAACTATGTTACCATGCAAACTAACTTTCAAAGTAAGTTTCAGTTTCATGCATAGAAAAGTTTCATGCATAGATTTTTGCCTTAAGAATAAGATTCAGTTTAATTTTTATTTATATTTTCAGAAAAAAATGAAAATATTTCACAGAGTCCTCATATAAATGGTAAAAACTATACTTGTAATGTTATAAATTGGTATTTCACTATATAAGACAGAGGTAGGGGCTCTAAAAATGTATGTTAATGAATAAAAATGTGATGATAATCATACTGAACTATGTTATGAGATGTAAGGAGTCAAGCAGTGTAAGCTATTTTAAACATTGATTTTAGTTTTTATACCTGAATATTTCAAAGTCAAGAAGAATCATAATATTTTTATGAAGAAGTTAAATTCTTCATATATCATAAAGTATCAAACACCTATATCTTAATTATCTTCAGGTGACTACAACAAATAGTGTAGACTACATAGCTAATAAATCATAGACTTATTTCTGACAGTTCTCTGGGCTAGGAAGTCCAAGATCAAAGCATTAGTAGATTTGGTATCTGGTAAGGACTGCTTCCTCACACATAGCAACCTTACATCACAGAAAGGAGAGAGAGAGTCTTTGAGGTCTCTCTTAAAAGGCTATTTATCACATCCTAAAAGAACCTAATAATATCTCCTTGGGAATTAGAATTTCCAAATGTGAATTTTGTGGGAAAATAAAAAAATACACAGTGTGGTGAATGTTTGAAATATTTAGGCCAAAAGTAATAAGCTTTGAATTTTAAAATGGTTTATTTTCTGTAATAAGGGCAGTGTCTTATTGAGTACTGACATTAGTGGATCAATATTAAACAAAAATACAGTAGTGATGCTTATGTGTCATATGCTTAAAGAATTTAAAAAGATGCTTGATTTGGTTTATTTAGTTTTAAAACCTGCTATATACTACTAAATTACTTGACATGAAGTCAAGAAGTAAATCATTAAAGTAACAAGGAGGAAAATATTGGTGAGTGAAATAGGTTCAAAAGCAAATAAATTAGTGATAGATTATGAAACAAACTCCTTAAAAGTTACAGAAACACAATTAAAGCATAGATAGAGATTAAATATATGGGGCGATTTAAAAATCAAAACTGACATTTACAAAAATACATCTTGAATTTGTGTTCAAATTCCTAATGAACATGTAGACATTTTCCAAAATGCATCTGACTGTAATTTTAGACACACCTTCACACTATGATTTCCTAAAACTGGTTTGACACTAGAGGGCCATATTTTTCTTTTTTGGTTTGTTTGTTTATTTTGTTTTATTTATATATATATTTTTTAAAGAGAGAGGGACAGTGAGAGAGACAGAGAGAGAGGGAATCAACTTTATTTAATTTTTCACATGGCCTTAGTTGCTTCAACACTTAGTTGTGTACGTGGTGCTGGGGTTTGAACCCGGGTCCTCGTGCTTGCCAGGCAAGCGCCGAAACCGCTGAGCCACCGCTCCAGCCCAACAATCAATTTTTATTTAGTTTTTCATGCGGCTTTCACTGCTCGGACACTTGGTTGTGTTGTGTACATGGTGCTGGGCTTTGAACCCACTTAATTGTGCATGCCAGGCAAGCGCCATAACTGCTGAGCTACCACTCCAGCTCCAAGAGACATATTTTTCATCTTGGAATTTCCTATGGAACTTAAACAAAACTGAATTTTCTATAAAAAAGAAGCATCTGAATAAGCAGCAGTAAAAGTGTGCCTTACAATTGGGTAAGATGGTAAAGGACAAGTCCATAAACACCCTCCATAGGAGTATGAGAAATCAGTATATGATTTCAGGCTGGAATGCTCAAGGCAGAAAGTGAGATTCTATCAATACAAGGGGAAAACTTTCTAAATAGTCGTGCAATGAAAAATGCAAACAAAGAAATCACCCTGCAGCAAATATATAAATTAAATGAATAAAAAGTAATTCAGTATTGCTATAATGAGGCCCTGAGCTAGTATTAATAGTTCTATTTGACATGAAAAATGTTGATGCTTAAAATTTCCTTTTGCATTTTACCTATCAGATCTTTGTTTTGAAGCATGCATTTATCAAAATCATTCACTGCCTACCTCTAGGGACGTAGTTAATATGTTTGCCTAGTTGTTATAATCCTTTCATATCCACTGTCTATGAATAATGATGTGTCTTTAATCACATATTTGAGCTACAAATATTCTACATCATCACCTCTATGATTTTTCAGATTGCCTTAGTAATAAAACTAAAGAATTCCCAGAGCATTCTTTAAGATCTAACACAGGTATCCAAGAGTAAAACCAATTCATTTGGGGATAAGATAAAAACATTCAATGAGAATTTAGTTTATAAATGAAAAGATATATTTGTGAGATTGATTGCTAAGAATGTGTTAATGCATTTGATACAGACCCCTCTGATTTCATTTTTTTCTGTTAAAAAAACAGAGTATTATAAATGAGAATGTTTTGGATAGGAAACAAAAACTGGTAGAAAATGTTTATGAAAATTAATTATTCTTCACTTTTGACAATAAGAAAGGTCTAATAAATGTAAACTGGAAAGTGGACCTTGCTACATTCTCACCCGTATAGCCTTGTGGACTTTAGAAATAGTATGGGACTTGACCCATTAAAACTGGTTTCCAATCACTCAATAGCACTAGGGCCCCAGTTTTGTCCACCATCACACTAACTATGGAATAGATGCTATGAACTGGTTTGAGGATCAGGAGATTAAAGATTTCAATAAAAAACATGCCACTCTCTGGTTGGATGGCTTCTTGTTACATTTCTAGACCTTCCCCTGCTACCATTTAAAGAGCATGGGAGATCGGTTAAATATTCTCTGAGATTGTCTTTAACCTTGAAATTTCAGGCATATAAATTATACTAAGTTAAAGATTTGTTTGGAAGATTGGAAATAAATGTTTGTGAGAATGCACTGAAATAATCCAGTTTTTGTAAAATGCAGTGAACTCTTTTATATTTACACAGAAGACAATTGTGTTCTGAAAGTCTTTTCTTTATCTGTTTGTATAGTTATTGCTATTATGGACTTTTATTGTTGAAATGTTCCCAACATTCAGTTATTTGTGATGCTACCAGGATTTTTACTATATTCACTGACCATGATTTTAAATAAAAATTTATTTTTCTTTAAATTGTGTCATGTTTTACCTGAGTAAAAGTAGGTATCATTATGAGACCCACTTTTTCCATGTGGTGACTTGCCCCAGGATGTGGGGAAGCTGGCTAGGGTCATCATTAGCAGAATCCCATTGCTCCACCTATCCAACCAGTTGGCCTGATTGTTCTTAAAGAAAATCTCTCCTCTTCTGCAACTTGAGTAATTCAGAAGCTCTGAAACCAAAGGGTTAAGGCCAGCAGCACAAGGCAGCCCCCCCTAAGGGCAGGAATTGGAAAAGGAATGTGCATTGCACATTCAAGGTCTATAAGTTGTGAGGGAAAGGCATCCCCTTGCTCTTACTCAAAAGGGCTGGTGAGATACTCTTCTGGGGATCATGGGCATCATGGTGAATCCTATTGACCCTTTTGTATTTGGAGTAATATATAAGTAATATTCTCATCCTCACCAGGTACTGGAGACAAAGCCAAGAGAACTGTAGATGTAGATGAATGCTTCTTGCTGAATAGTCAACTACTTTGAGTTTCAGAGCAATTGGTGCCCAAGCATAAACTATTGGATAGGTCCTTTAACCTGGTGTTTGAATTGTATTTGGAGTAATATATAAGTAATATTCTCATCCTCACCAGGTACTGGAGACAAAGCCAAGAGAACTGTAGATGTAGATGAATGCTTCTTGCTGAATAGTCAACTACTTTGAGTTTCAGAGCAATTGGTGCCCAAGCATAAAATATTGGATAGGTCCTTTAACCTGGTGTTTGAAATTTGATTATGCTATTTATGAATTGTGTTTGTTGGGCAAGATTCTTAGTCTGTAAACCCTCAATTTCATCACTTGTAAAATGAAGTCTTAGAAAAATTATCTAAGTGTTAACTTGAATATTGAATATTCAAGTTGATCTCATTCATTTCTAAAATTTAAATTGCTTTTCATCCCTTATAGAAAACCAACATGTTTAAATTCAAAAATGGAAATAATTATATTTCCTTCTTTACATAAAAAAAATTTGGATGAAATTGTATAAAGGCCACTTCTAGTATAGGTGATGTTATTCCTAGATGCTTGGATGCTTCTTGAGCTAATAACTCCATGTTCCTAGACCATATAAATTGTAAGTAGCTCCAGATTTTCTTTTTATTAAGAAACAAAAGAAAAATTTGAAAATTTCAGCCAAGGAGGAAAATATCACCAGGAAAAAACTTCAAAGAAAACTGCACGTCTGCATGGTTGAGGATTTGTTCTGGAACTCCTTTTTTTCAGGGCTGAGGACCGAACTGGGGCCTTGCCCATGCTAGGCAAACTCTCTGCCACTGAGCTAAATCCCCAGTCCCAGAAGTTTCTATATTGACTCTGGAAATGCTTCTATATTTTAACCTGCTAATAAAGTTAATAAAATTGAATTTTATTCCCAACAGTATTAGAGTGTAGCTGATTGAGTAATTAAGTAATCACATTAAAAAGTAGGAAGCATGATTTCATCAATCAAAGTCAAAAATTTGTGTCTTAAGTGAACATAATGTAGATTTTCTGTTCCAGAAGTAAACTAAATCTCAGGAGCTTACTAGATTACAATGCATCTGTAACTAGGGGTTTTATGGGGAAAATCAAAGGCACATAAATCATTCATAAGGGACCCTCTGAACATCATCATTGGTTTTCTTTCTGTAGTAAACTAAGTCCTTTAAGTGACTGTTAAAGGGAACATTTTCATTCCACATAAAACTTCACATTAAAGTACATATTAATAATGTGATATTTTCTTATAGTCAATATTCCTGTTTCTCTTCTGTTAGACTAAGAAATGCTGAATTTTATTGTATTTTTTAACAGAGAGGGACAGTGAAAGAGAGAGACAGAGAGAAATCAATTTTAGTTTTTCATGTGGCTTTCATTGCTCCAACACTTCGTTGTGTATGTGGTGCTGGGGTTCAAACCCACATACTCGTGCATGCCAGGTAAGCACCACAACTACTGAGCCACCGCTCCAGTACCAGAAAAGGTGAATTTTAAATTACTTACACAAATTTAGAAGAATAAATTGTGCAGAGCAAGTCTGCACTATGTTTATGGTTTATTTATTTCTTTTTAAATTTAGTTTATTGGTGCATTATAATTGTAAATAACTGTGGGATTCATCATGCCATATTCACACACACACATAATTCATCAGCCCATTCCTCAGTACCCTCCCTTTCCCTCTTCTCCTTCCTGCCCCAGATTCACTTGCTCTTCTCTAGTGATCTTCCTTCTATCATTATTATTAGTGCATATGATTATGTACATAAGTGGGGTTCATAGTGGTATATGCATACAAGTGCATAACATAATTTAGTGGATTTTGTTGCCCAGTACTACCCCATGCCCTACCCTCCTACTTATACTGTGTTATACCCTCTTATACTAACCATACTATACTAACCATGTGCCTTGAATCTACCTGGAACATAATATGTACTTTCTAAATAAATTAAGGGATGCATGAATGGAATTTAAATTTTGGCTGCATAGATGATCCAGAACCATATTTATCATACTGTTTTATGAAATTTTATTTTTAAATTCTTCATGAATATCTCTTCATATTTTCTGTCAGGCACAATAAGAGAGTGAGAATAAGATATCAGATTGAATAGGTTTAAATGTTAGATGTGAAGTCTTGAGTATGTGGCTGAACGTCGACATTCACCAAAACAATGATTACTGTAGCATCTGAATCATATGAGTATTGTGATGTTTATATGAGATAAAATCAAGAAAGCATTACACCAGTGCTTGGTATATAATTCATTCTTAATGACTTCTTTTATAACTGTTGGCATTATTATTCATTTTGAAAATGAAGTGTGTTAGTCAACTTTTCACTGTTCTGAATGAAACACTTGACAAAAACAACTTAGAGGAGGAAAAATTTATTTTGGCTCACAATTTCAGATGATTGACTCCATGGACGGCTGGTTGCAAAGCAGACCCATCATGGCAGAAGGGTGTGGCAGACAAAATCTATTTAGCTGCGGCAGCTGAGAAACAGAGAGAGAGAGTAGTAGGAAGGATTTAAGGAAAAGAAAACCTTCCAAAGCTTTGACTGCCCCCCGCCACCTGGTAACCTACATCTTCTAACAAGGTCCAAACTCCCAGCAATCCATTCAAATGATTGATCCACCAAATGATCAATCTACTGATGAGGTTAAAGCCCTCATGATCCAATACGTTTCCCAAAGCCTCACCTCTGGCCATCGATGCATGGAGAATCAAGTCCTCAACACATGAGCTTTTGGAGAACTTTCCAGATCCAACATCAATCTATGATTAAGTGTGAATAAACATTTTAACCTCTCAGAATATATATTAGTGAATAGCAAACTTGTACTAGCATTGTATTTTGCACTAATTTTGTTAAACACTACATCCAGTAAGCAAACAATACCCGCGTTGTACTGACAAGTTTCTTTCTATTCTCAGGCTCAGGAGTTCAGCAGCTATGACACAGTCAGCAGTTCACACCCGTACTGTGTGTGTGATGAGAATGTGCTGAGTTCCTGAAGATCACGTTTTTAACATTCCCTGCCTTAAGCAAACGTTAAATATTCATGGCCCATCACTAACCTCTGTTTCTTTCAGTTCAACCTTGATAGTTATCATATCTGCTTTTACCTAGCTGCTAATTGGATTTTTAAATGTTGTGAGTCTTTCAATTACATTTTCCTTATTACAGAAAAGCAGTGCATGTGACAGTAGAAAACATTAATACATAATCACAATGAAGAATATTTAAGTATCCCTATTACTACCCAGGGATAACCCCTATAGATCTCTGCAGATATCTCCTTCTAGTTCCTTCCCTTTCTCAAACTCTAGAGAGATATCATAGAACTTCACTGCTTTAGCTGTGTGACAAGGTCCAGCTGCATTGTGTAGTAAGTATAGATGCTAACCACCTCCTGTAAAGAGTTGCCCCCAACTCAAGGAGGAGGGTGGAAGCATAAGGAGAAGGATGGCAATCCACATCCTCTGCAGGATCGTTCACTGCACTGATATGTTTCTTGAATTTCCTAACCCTAGCTCTGGGAAATTTGCCAACAAAAATCACATTAAGTTTGGAGCCCACATTCAGAATAGAATTAAGACATTAAGACCCCCTAAATTTGTGTGCATTTTGGATTAGTAATGAAGTAAAGCAAATCATCCTTCATTGTTTCTTCCCAGGAGACAAGAACCTAGAGTTTATCTTGTTAGAAATAACCTTGTAAACTACCCCTATTAAAGAGCAAATGAAATCTTATGTACATAGTGCTTGAACTAATGTAGATGAATTTGGAAGCAGTCACAGTCCAATACCTCCAAACATAAAGAAGTGAGGTACTATTAGTAGTATTCTAAAAAGGGATAATATTTCCAAAAGGCTATTAGGCAATATTAATAAAATCATTTGAAACATATGTTCACTTCTTTGGTTGTAATTTTAGTATGAGTAAAAGTTCACAGAGATATTTTTACAAGGGTATTTGATTCATAGTATTGTGGATCAGAAAACATTTGAAGCCTCCTAAATGTACAATAATATGGAACTCCATATAAATTATAGTGTACTCATATCTGTGGATATCATGTGTATGCCAAGCAAAAGATCTATGCTGATGACTTCTGAGATGTAAAGAAAGAAAAAGAGGCATAGAACAGTGGGACATTTCTGTCCACTATGTTAAGTATACATAAAAGTATTTATGTGTAAATTTTCAGAAGGGTACAACAGAAAGAGGTATCAGGAGCCACTTATAGGTTGAGGGAATGAAAATTAGAGAAAGGGGATATTCAAAGTTCATGTAATAACTTTTTTTGATTTTAAATAAAAATATGTCTTCATTTCTTTTGTAGTTGAAAATGTTTGATTAAAATCAATAGAGCTGAAGTGGGCAAGGTTTTGTGGGATATAATTTAAACTAGTAACAATTGTAACTAAGGAAAGGTATTATAGAGATCTCGTACTTTCTGCTTTCTGTTATTTATTGCTGAATTATTTACTATGAGCAATACTACTTTTACAATTAGACAAAAATGTTGAATGTAAAAAATGGAGCAGTATGAGGTGGTGATTAACAGTGTAGACTCCTGTATTATGCTGATATGATTCAAATATTTACAATATAGTAATTTTCTTAATTTTTATAATAATAATAATAGTGGTTGGATAATCATAGATGCTCAATAAAATAGAGGTTTCATTGTTATTGCTCCTCAAAAATCTAGGGGAATGAGTTTATGTAAATTAAGTTAATAATAATGTGAAATAAAGCTTAGTTGAAAGAAGTAGGTCACAGGTTTAAAATGCTATTCACATCTGTTTGATATTCTGTTATTGTAAGTCACAATGTTCTTACATTTTTAATGATAAATCATTTTGATGTCACAAATGAACTGGCTAAAATATTGCTTGGGTTTTTTTGTTGTTGTTTTTTTTTTTTGGCGTTCTTTGCAGAGACAATGTAACATTGCCTGTGTTGCTTAAATGATCATTTTATCAGTGTGTGTTGGGGGGTAAGCAGTCACATAGCACATAGTAAAGAAGTTGTTCATTATTTCTCCTAATAGCTCTATTTTAGTTATTCAGTGATTTATATCTGCCATTTGACAGAATCCTTACAGAGGGCAGTAATTTATTACAGAGACATGTGTGGTACTTCAAACTTCTGAAAGCTCTATTTGCACTGCAGGTGTTTTGTATTTCCTCATCTTTAGACAAGAGTGTGTGCTTAAATGCATGCAAGTATGCGCATGAGATCCCTTCCCCAGAAGTCTGTTGAACCTGCTCTGGACCCAACATGGTTCTAGGATTTGTCATCCTAAGCCTAAATGATAGTTCATATGCTGTGGTCATTCACAGGTCTTTGCAGATAAGATTGGAATATGGGTTCCTTTTATAATACTCAAATACCAAAGAGATATTTAGTTAATTTTTACTTAATAGATAATTAATGTGTCATTAAGCAATCAGTAGCTCAACATAACATACTTTGCAACTTTTTCTATTCCGGTATCCTCCCTGATAATAAATGCCTATCACTGGTTTTCACTAAACATATTCCCACACTAGAAGGAGAAAAATATTATTCTAAGGGGCTCAGCTATGTTACATAGAGAATGAAACCCATAATTATCATCATTTTGACAAATGGAGAATCAGATGTACAGATATTGGGAGGATTAATCCAGGATGCCCCATTTTACAAAGGATGGGTAAGATGAGCAACACACAATAAACTAAATAATTGGCCACCAGATATAGAATGAAAAGAACTTGAAGATGAAGAAATTGAAAGGGTGAAATGAGAAGATAAAGGAAAATAAGGGTAAGAGAAACCATTCTAAAATAAATGGTGTCTTGTACTTAACTCCAAGTTGCCCACACATCAGTTCTGATTTTGTCATTTGCTGTTTACCTTTGGGAAATGACAACTTCAATAAATTTCAGTTTTCCAATAGGTAAAATCAGGCTTATTAATAATATCAGCAAGTTTTCTCATAGGGATAGTATGAATATTATATGTGATAATATCCATATAGTATTCAGTAAAATATTTGGCATGCAATTACATCAAAAATATTATTAACTTTACTATAATGCAATATTTTAACAGATTATGTAATAGAGTAAAATAATTGAAGGACCTATGAAATTTGGAAGTTTGAGCAAAGAAATTTGTGTCAGAAAAAATTTTCAGAAATAGTTTCCTTGATTTCAGGCCTAAGATAGTTAAGAATCATGGGAATGGTGAGAGGGCAAGGTGGGAAAGAGGATTTTTACAAATGTACCTCAAGATAATTTTTCATCCTCCAGCTTTGGGAGAACAGGAGGTATCCTCATCAGTATTAGCAAATCACTGAGGAAGTCATGCTGCAGGAGAGCTACACAGGACTCCAGATAGGCTGTTTCCAATGGATTGGGGTACAGTGAAGCCCTGTGTCCCAGACTGTTCAAAACTGCACTCATACTGCTCCTTTCTTGAGAGATACTGGCAAAATGGCTTAGAGAGTAATTCAACCAATGAGGAAAGAAAAGACAAATAAGGACAGAGACAAAGTGATGCTGGGTTCTGCTTTGGGATGTGACTGTTTAAAACCCTACCCTTTCTGGTCAGGGCTGGTCCAAGAATTGGGAAAGAGCTGGTGAGTACCACATCCTCACCAATGCTAGGACAGGAGGTTTGCAACCATGGAACTCTGCAGTCTCACTCTGATAGGATGTGGCAATGAGCGTTTCAAAGCATCCAGGCTCTAAACTTGTCTGTTTCTTTGGTTAACAGCTTCCTTTGGTCTAGTCACATTTCTGTTTAGGAGGTCAGAAGGGTAACTAAGTCCCACTTCCAAAGTACTTCCCAGGTGTACATAGTAGAAAAGCACTTATATTCGAAATGGAGTTCATTAAGTTGCATCAGGAACTCTTGAACAAAGGGCAGTTCGCTTCCCTCTTTACAGTCAGGCAGGTCCCTATTAAGACGCAAATTGGACAGTTAACCAGAATAATGTGACACTAGTTGAGACACTGACGACCACTGAGTCAATTGCTCAGTTGTCTTTGTGTCAGAAACTCCCTGAAATTAGGAAAACACATTGTCCATATAGCCATTAAATCTGAAAAACAGGTTTCATGTTTGTTAAAAAAAAAAGTTAAAGAGCTTATTTCTCATGTTCACCAGTGAATGCATTTATAGAGGGGTGTCCTATGGAAATGTTCATCTTTATGTTACTTAAGACTGTTGTGGCTATGGATAAAGAGATTAAATTCTGAAATTTTAGAGTATATTTCAAATTTAAGTATGTATCATTTATTTTATTAAGTGTTACCTTCACGTAAAAACATTGTTGTAAAAGGTCATTATGAACTTATTCCCTTTTTACAAAATATCTGACATTTTAAATATGATTTCCTTTCCATAACTTAAATAAGTGCATATTGGTCATTTAATGTTGGAAGATGGCTAGTTTTAATTTTTGTGATGTGTTTGCTTCTTCCAACTGCCAAATGGATGCATGTATAGAGTCACATTTGATGTTACAGTTTACAATGCTGTGTAGTGAGGTGACTACAATAAATAGTTGGGATTTCTCTTAAGGCAGAAAAAGATCCCTTCAACTTCTATGTGCCATAATTTGAAATTAACTCATCTACTGCAATCTTAAATTATGAAGATTTAAATGAGATTCTAAATAAAAAAGACTACAATTTTTTCCCATCATTTTTCACATGACATGTCCTGTGTTCTGCAGAGTTGATTGAGCAGGTTATCTACTGATGAATGAAGTATCTTTTCCATTTGGCCTATAATACTTCATGAGTGATTAAGTTAGTTGACTTGTGTGTGATTTGCTTTCCTCAGAGGTTGTTCTTACACTGTGGCTGACCAGCTTCACACTTAGAAAAGGTGGCGTTCATGATCTAAGATCCAAATAAGAAGGAACTGTGAGACGAACATCCACAGTTGGACATGGCACTGAATTTCATCTTGGTAGCCCCTGATTGTTCTTATAAAGTCAACGTGAGTTTGTGTGCTTGACAGGTATTGATGGACTAAGCAGTACCAACACAATCGTGCTGCATTTTTTATACATAGCAGCAAAAGTCTATCTTTCAGTTTGTCCTCTTCCGTCAACTGAAGAACTACAATGTTTTCTGAAAGAAAAATTCAGTAGGTTTGTAATTTTTTATCACTATAAAAATATAATTTAAAAGCCTACAATTCTATAAGTCTCCTTATAATTTTTTTTCAAAACACCCAAAGCATTTAGAAATCATTCCTGTGCTCTGTTGACCCTTACCAGATCTGTCAAATAAAGCTCCATGCCTGGATGAGTTCACATAATGTATCTTTGCACCACCCTAGGTGTCATTGTCGATTCTTGTCTCCCAATTCAACTGGGCCTTCAGTGCTTTCCTTTGGTCTTTTCTCTTTTCCAGGCAATAATCTTCTAATTATTGCAAGTGAAAGTTACTTCTATTTTTCTCAAACTTTTGATCCCATCAGTTTCAGCAGCCTACCTCACAGAAAACACCAGTTGGGAAGTCCTTTCATTTGTGTCAAAGCAACTCCAAACACACAGATCCAAGCCCAAACTTCCTCTTAAGTTTCCCCCTTTCAATTCAAATTGAATCTTTTCACATGGTCTCTGATATCCATCCATCTTTTTTTCCCCCTGCCCTTCTTGTCCTTATGACCATTACTTTCCTACACAGTTATCCTTAACTTTTTCTTTTATGGCAGTTGCTTCTCAATTAGCAACAAAACACCAAAAGTTTTTCTGCCATTTAGAATACATTTCCAGGGCTGGAGCATTGTCTTAGCAGTTACAGTGCTTGCCTGGCATGTGTGAGGACATGAGTTCAAACCATAGCACCACATACATAACTAAGTGTTGGAGCTATGAAAACCAGATGAAAAACTAAATAAAGTTGTTTTTCTTTCTCTCTCTCTCTCCCTCTCACTGTCCCTCTTTTTTAAAAAAATAAGAGAGAGGGACAGTGAGAGAGGGAGACAGAGACAAAGAGAATCAAGTTTTAGTTAGTTTTTTATGTGACTTTTGTTGCTCTGATACTTAGCTGTGTACATGGTGCTGGTGTTTGAACCTGCGTACTCATGCATGCCAGGCAAGTGCTGTAACTGCTGAGCCATCACACCAGCCCTTCCCATTAACTTTTTTTTTTTTTAAGAGAGAAGGACAGTGAGAGAGAGAGAGAGAGAGAGAGACAGACAGACAGACAGAGACAGAGACAGAGACAGAATCAATTTTTATTGAGTTTTTCACATGGCTTTCATTGCTCTGACAGTTGTTTATGTGGGTGCTGGTGTTTGAACTGTGTACTTGCACATGCTGGGCAAGCGCCATAACCAACGCCATAACCAACGAGCCACCACTCCAGCCCCTCACATTAACTTTTATATCAATTTGGATAACTTTTATTGAATACTTTTTATTCACCAACATCCTTGAATGTGTGTTTGGCATTTGACTTTTACCAATTGTCATTTTTCAGACAAGTCAACAGAGATTTAGAAGAACAAAATAACTATAATAATAAGTGTCTGAATGCGATTTCAAGTCTGGCCCACCTGACTTTCTTAATCCAATTATGTATTCTATAATATGCTGAGATTCTTTTGTCTAACTCTTAAAAGAATTAAGCATCATCGATTCTGATACATTATCCCCATTTTTCCTCATTTGGCTGCAGGCTGACATGGATGCCCAACATACCCATGAATAGATCATCATCCAGATCATCAAAGAACAGCAAATGCCTAATGTAGACCAACACTTCTCCAGTTTAGCTAGTCTAAAGTCTCATCAATAAGTGTGTGATACTGTTGCTTATGGTGTCCAAGAATTGGAGGTCACATACTTTGGGAAGTCGCCCTGGCTCATATTTCTGAGTTTGGTGCCCCTTTCTTGTGCTGTTTTGCCCTAACATGGTAATTGTCCATTGGTGTACTTATATCTTTTGTTAGACTGTATGAGAACATGCTTTTGTCTATAATAGGTGCCATAGTATATGATCCAGTTATGCCTTAGTGGCTCTCTAATAACTGTTAGCTAAAGGACTGCATAGATATACTTCATAGGTAGAATAGTTAAGTTAAAAATTAAGGCACTTGCCTGGCAGGTGCAAGTACAGTAGTTCAAACCCCAGCACTGCATACACAATGGAGTCTCGAAGCAACAAGGGCCACATGAAGAACTAAATAAAATTGTTTCTCTCTTTCTCTCCCTCCCTCCTTCTGTCCCTCCATCTTAAAAACAAAAAAAGAATATTTGGTCAAAATTGGAGGAGATTCCCTGCCTGGAGCAACCCCTACCTACCTGACAGACACCCTGTGTGCCTGTCTGGGCCTCTTTTGGTCCCGGTTGGCAGGCACTCAAAACAACACTGGTAGAACCCTGGGTTTGGAGCAGCCCCGGCCCAGTTGAAAAACCAACTCAAGAGGTCTCTTCTGGTCTGGGCCCCAGGGCAAGCCCAGGATCCAGCAGAGGAGGATCCCCACCTAGAGCAGCCCTGGCCTACCTGATGCCCCACATGCCAATCATGGCCTCTTTTGGTCCTGGCTAGTAGGTGCTCAGGCCACCGTGGGTAGGACCCACCTCTGGACCAGCCCCACCTCAGGACCAACCAGAGGAACACTAGTATGCTGTTGGTGAAATTGCAGACTGGTACAGCCACTCTGGAAAGGAGTATGGAAACTCCTTTAAAAAATTAGGATTCGACCCACCATATGATCCAGCTATCCCACTTCTGGGTATTTTCCCAGAGGAGTTAAAATCAGCACATTACAGTGACTCAGCAAAATCTATGTTCATAGCAGCTCAATTTACAATAGCTAAATTATGAAACCAACCCAGATCCCCCTCACTGGATGAATGGATCCAAAAGCTCTGGTATATATATATATATATATATATATATACACAATGGAGTTATACTGAGCTATTAGAAACAATGACATTGCAGCTATTGAAAGTAAATGGATGGCATTGGAAGAAAGTTAGTCAAACACAGAGAGTCAAGGGTGGAATGGTTTCCCTCATCTGTAGAGTCTGGACCTAAAACTGGCTTGGGGGAAAGGTAGATAAACTCATGCATTAGAACCATAGAATAAAAATGCAATATTCTAATACTTATGAGATACAGTTGCAAGATACTGCATAAGATATTTGAAAATCTATATTGCATGCTTTTACAAAAATGTAAATGTTTAATCCTATTTTCAAATATATCAAAGAATAACAAGGGATTAAAGGAAGGGAGGAGAAGGGGAAATGTTTTTACATTGGCATAGGCCACTTTACTAAGAACCTATCTCAGAATAAAATTAAAATTAAAAGGGCTGGGGATATAGCTCAGTGGTAGAGCACTAGTCAGTTTGGTCTCCAGTACCATCAATCAATTAATAAATACATAAATATAAAAACTTGAGAATTCCATTATGTGGTTGAATTCTCTGGTTGTTTATTAAATTTAAGTTAATTGAATTTATAGCGATTCAATACATGTTGATATTAAGCTGTAGCTCTTCTGTTTTCTCTATCATTGTGAGTGTCCTTATGTGAGATTTGTCATTTGGAGCTTTTTGCAAATGGTTTTGTCCTCATTTATGGTGTACTAATAGTAAAGGCTTATCAGAAGAATACATTCACTCATTTGCCTTTCTGTCAATCAAAAGCAGGGAAATGAAAACTAACTTCCATCCTTTATTCCTCCTACCACTTTATCTCACTTTTCCCTTTCTCACCTATTCCTGTTTCTTTTTCTTTCCTCTTTAATTTTGTGACATCTTTAGGTGAGAATTTAAAAATGTGAACATCAGGGTCCCACCCTGTTATTCTGATTTAATCCAGCTGGGCATTAAGCATTTGAAAAGTTCCCCCTTGACTCTAAAATGCAGGTAAATTTCAGAACCACTGGTCTCTAATATCCCTTTCAATTCTAAAAATTCTAGGTTCTGTTATTTTAAGAGACTCACCAGAGTGTTATCAAATATGAATATGCCAAAATATTCTCTGTCAAATGTTAGAGTCCAAAATATTTTATCTTTTTTTCCAGTTGACCTTGGATGAAGCCTTATGTTATCAGATGTAAAATTCAATTAGTCATCACTCAATGATTGTTGCTGACTTTCTTCTAATTTTTTTCAGGCCAGTATGCCATTAGCATTTGAAAAGTTATCAAATGAAATTGACTTTATAAATAGCTGGACAAATTTTTGATAGACAGATGAGTGATGCTATGGTTTAAATTAGTACATGCGTGGTTTTGAGAAAACCCAAATCGAAGAATCTTCTTTGTTCATGTATTTTATTTGAGTCCTCCATGACTGACTATGGATTCTGTGTACACAGAAGAGCAGAATTGGATGGTCATTCATTACAAAAATGTCAAATGATTTAATATTAAAATGGCAGGTCCTATTAATGCATATGCATGTATTTCTATTGAAATTTTTATCTTATTTACCTTAATTGCAGGATATTAGAATTTATTTTCAAAAGCAGATATAAAGATAAGAGTCAGAGTATACTTTTAAGACTAATTTTTAAAAAGATACATTTGCCACAGTCACAAGCTTTATTTCTTGAAAGTTTTAAGATAAAACTCTGAGTCAAACTCATTAGTGTAGATAACTAAAATTTCGGTATTCAACACAAATGTTCCCTCAAGAAGCAAGAACATAAATTGAGAGGCCTTTTGTTGATTCAAAAATGTCATTTATTTTGTTCACAGTTCCATAGACAGTAAGTCATGAGGGTGTTAACATTTTCTGTGAGTTTTTCCAGTTCGAGTATGCAAATTCTCATGAACTTTATCTCATTTTAACTAGAGTTATTGCTCACTTGTGTACTAGAGTTGGCTCATGTTGCCAAGTACTCTCTATTTATGAATGATTCAAAATTCTGACTTGTACAATCAAAGGCAAAGCTTTTATTTTCTTTCAGTTTTTTTTTTTTTTTTTTTTTTTTTAAAGAGAGAGGGACAGTGAGAGAGACAGAGAAAGGGAGAAACAACTTTATTGAGTTTTTCACATGGCTTTTGTTGCTCCAACACTTAGTTGTGTACGTGGTGCTGGGGTTTGAACCCGGGTCCTCGTGCTTGCTAGGCAAGCGCCGAAACCGCTGAGCCACCGCTCCAGCCCTCTTTCAGTTCTTTAATTAAATGATATTATAGCTGCCAAGTTCAATGAGCGAGCAATAAATAGAAGATGAGGCTGTAGTACCCAGACCTGAATTGTCACAGTTGTAGAATGTGAACTTAAATGATCCTTGTTTTACTTCCATCCCCATAAATATGTATTGTAATATCCTTCACATTCAGTTGACAGAGGTATTGGAATTGTGCAATATCTTGTGTCAGGGAAGTAAAATGCTTCAGTGACAGGTTACCATTTTAAAATTGTTCATTTACATCTATATACAGGTTTGTTTGCACAAGTGGAGAGAGGTCAGGGATGATGGTGTAGACATATTTAAGTACCTGCCAGCTAACAGAACAGAGAAAATGGAGAAAAATGTATTCATCCAAATACATTATTAACATATTTAAATGACTCTCTAAGTATAAGAGTACATAAACAGTACTATGTAAATACATTCATATGTAAGAAAGATATTAAAATATGAATATATAAATACATTAACATGCAAATAAAAGAATATATTTTCATTAAATGTTCAGTACCTATGAGGAATAAGTTTAGGGGCTGGAACAGTGGTTCAGTGGTTCTAGTGCTTGCTTGGCATGCACAAGGACCCAGGTTTGAATCCTAGTATCACATATACAACTGAGCATTGGAGCAATGAAGCCGAGATGGAAAACTAAAATAAAATTGATTCTCTCTCTCTCTCTTTCTCTCAAAAAAAAAAAAAAAAAAAAAAAAGAATAAGCGTAGCAAATTGCCCTTGATGATCAAGAATTTGAAGGATCAAATGTGAGTTTCTTTTCCCATAGTTTTTATTGGTGCATTATAGTTGTATAAAATGGTGGGATTTGTTGTTACTTATTTGTCCCTGAACACAATCCAACAATATAATTTATCCAAAGACCCCAATAGGGCCTTTATGATACAATCAGTTCTGTTAAACTTAAGTTGTTGACAATAAGCATTTAATGGCATTTTCTTACCGTTTGCCAAATACACTGGCTTCCTTGATCACCGTGATCACTCTGATCACTCTCTTGACTAGAACTAGGGCAGTGCATTCTCTGTTCCCTCAACTTAGAATGTTCTACCTTAGCTTTAACGTTGCTGGTTCTTGCTTATCCTTCAATTTTCATCCTTTATTAAATGAAGTCCTTACTTGGCTGTCTTAACTAACCCCTTCTATCTACTATTTTTCTTATCAACCTATTTTCCTTTATTTCATTACAATGGGCAGCATTTTGCCTATTTACTTTTCCTGTACCCCAGTATAAATTCTTTCAAGTGTGGAAACCTCATATGCTTTATTTCAGTTGTACTGTAGGTGTTTACCGTGGTGCTTGGCATATGAATATAAAATGAATGAGTCAGTGATTTTCTGATATACGAACTGGAGACAGACACTAATATATCAAAAAGCTGAAAACATAAACTATCTGAGAGCTTAAATGTCAGTGAAATAAATTAGCTGTCTTGTCCATCTGATTCCCACAGTACAACTATGAGAATTTTCTTCTTGAGGTAGAATTAGAAGTTACATAGTTATGTATACTGAGCTCCCAGAAAAAGCACAACCACAATAATGAAGATACAGATTTTAGGGGGTTTTGTTTGTTTTGCATTGTCTTCTTCAATAATACACAATATTTTATAGGTGCTTATACTCTTTGCTCTCCAGAATAAAAGATTTTGAATTTCAAATAGATAATGAAATGGAATGATTTACCTTTCAGCATGAGGTGACTGGCAACTAGTAGTGGGTCAGGAAGAAGAATGAAGTCCACACTGAAAATATGCAGATCATTCCAGTCCTTTCAGAACCCCGCCCCCCCAGAGTGGGTGGGAAAAGCAGGCAAACAGTAAGTTAAATTTAGCCTGCAATGATTTCTTGCCCCTGGGACAAATAATCGCTTCATGCTATTGCCAAAAGGGAAATTGGCATCAACTTAATTTGCCTGAGTCTGCCATAAACTGCAGATGGAATCATAAAACATAGTTAGAAAAAATTAAACACATCTGTCCTAATCTAAAGCAGGTAAGGCAGCCAGCCAGGAAATATCAAGGTATAATGCTGCACACAGATTACAGTATGCAGAGGTATATTTTAAGAGATTGCTGACAGTAGGATAAAGAACCCTGAAACCTAGCATAGTCATATTTTGCTTTATTGAGCTCACCTTCTTGTACTTGTTGCCATCACAGTTTTAAGACTCTACCAGCATACCTACTGGGAAACAAACCAATAGAGAAAATCTTTGAATTGAAGACCCAGAGTTTATTGCATTTTAATCAGGATTTCTTTCCTGAGCTGATACTTCCTTAGATTAATTTGAATTACAGAGAATCGGATGTCCCTGCAGTGTATTTTAATTGGACATGAAATTCCAACCAGGAGAGCTTGTTTTTTCTTAAGGTATCAACCCACATTTGTACCACTCACTGGGATAACAAGTGCGTTCAAAAAATAACAGGCTAAAACATGAAATCACATCACTTATCCAACCAGGACAGCTTTGAGAGTGAGGGGGATGATGGTACCCCTAGAGGGTCACTGCTCCAACTTCCCTTTAAGAAAAAAACAGTTATCCACAACTGAGAGAACTGATAGCCTCCTTCTGAAGAACTTTCAGAATCCCACTTAAACTTTAGAGTCTCACTCTGTTTCCAGCCACTTACTGTATGTGACAAGAGTACTGTGCCTGGCCATTCCTGTCCTCAAGGGATTACTCTAAAGAGAATCTTTGCTCTGGAGCTTCCTGCTGAATTGGCTAAGCCTTTGTCAAGTCTGCATGTGGACTGAGGCTTATTCTGTTCAATGGTATCCGTATCACCCCCTCCCCTTTTCCTTTATTTCATCTCAGGGGTGGCAGATGTATATCATAATATGAAGATTTTTACTGCCCATTTGTGCTTCCTTATTATTTTATCCTTCATGGTCATTAATTCGTATAAACTTTTTACACTCTTAACTTCATCTTAGCATCTCCTTCTTGGAGAACCCAACTGACATAAGTATGCTGTTATTAACTGGGTGCAGATACAGGTGCAAAGCTGAACCTATAATTGCTCTAGATATTTTTTTGTGAACTTAGTACTGTCTGTCCTCTACTTTGTCCAAGGCCAAAATTTTGCTTTCTGCAGGCATTATCCATCTAACACCATTACACATGGGACCTTCATTAATCTCAGCCAGACCTTGAATTCCTAGACCTCCCTTGTGTAAACTGAACATTTATGTTGAAGAGGAAAGAGCCCCAAACTAATTTCCTTCTTTTTTTCTTCTGAAGAATCTTCCTCCTTTTACTCACATATTTTTGGCTGTGCCTGAAGGATTTTTTTCCTCTCCCTCTCCCCATCCTCCTATTCCTTTCCTCTAGAGACTCCTATTGACGTGTTATATTAACACTCATGCTTCACAAGTATTTTAAAGCAAACCTGTCCAGTTTCACATCTGCATATTCAATAGCTTTATTGGACATTTTATTTGGGATATTCTCTAGGCTTCTCAAATACAATATTTTTTAAAATGGAACCTATCGTACATCCGTATAAAGATGGCTACTTGGTCGTGCAGGCAAGAGCCATAGAAATCAACTCATATTTCTTGTCCTTCTTAAGTCCCCCACACCAATTTGGTCACAATGTCATCTTGGTTCAATCTGTCATCTCTTGTTTCCCTTTCAGAAAGACACTATAAAATATGAGTGTTAGGAGTAAGATGCAACGTGATTATTACAGTTAATATCTTGTATTCTTAAAAAATTCTAACAGAGTATATGTAAAAGTGGTACTGTGAGGTAATAATTATGTTAATTAGCTAGATGTAGTCATTCCACAGTATATATCTACTCTCAAACATCATGTTGTACAAGAAAATATAAAATTTTTTCTCAATTAAAAAAATGAATATTTACAAGTTATGAGTAGACATTAGCAAAAAAGAAAGAACAGGGACAGAAGAGAAAAACAGGTCACCTAAACAGCTGCTGGCATCTATAAGATATCACAAAAGGTAAATGGTTCTGTTTCATTTTTGCAACACAAGCATTATGACTGGCACACACATGTGGTAGCAAAAAGGCTGTATCTAGTATTAATCACCTATAAAGGACAGAATAGATGCCAAATAAGCTTCTGAAAACAAAATTCTCCAGAATGATGGGATAATCAATGGAAGAAGAAATGCCAGGCTCACACATTCTGTAGGAACATAGATATGGGAGAGGGTGAGATCAGAACCAGAGCTTCTTGATTTTGAAAAAATATGTAACACTATAAAGCCAGTATGCTAGAAAGCCTCTAGAACATTGCTCAGACTTTGCCTTTTACCTATAGACACTGCTTCTGTTGGTGTAAATAAATCAATACAAGCATCTACAACTTGCTTCGCCCCTGTGGACATTGCTGCAGTAGCAGATCCTGGTCTGGGGGATGTACAGCCACTCCTTATGGTAGTATGAAAATACATAGTATGTGATCGACATTGAAAAAGTTTTTGGGGTTTAGTGCTTCTCTTTCTGCGCTGTTTGGAGTTAGTGAGGGCAGTGCTGTTTGTCTGTGTAGCTCTTGTCAAAGGCAGACAGGCATGATCTCACATTGAAACTGGTGATGACCCTGCCAAGAAAATCCCAACAATGATATCTGTCCATTAAGGTTAATTTCTTAGCAGATATTTAGTGATTTGGGGGAATTTTCATTTTTTTACTTTCACTACTTCATATTTATTAACGGTGGATTTGGGATTAAATGATGCCTCTATTGTTTTCCCTATGTATAGCCACTTGTATGGTGAATCAAGACAATCTACATTTTTTTGCTGGGACTACTTAAAAGGATTAATGCTTTGATCTTTGGTCCTAAGCTTTGCCTCCTCTGTTTGAACCAACACAGTGACATCTGAGTGATCATTCCAAAACACAAATGTATGCCTTCCCATGCCTAATGTTCTTTTATAATTTTTCAGTACATAAAGATAATTTTTTGGCTTTGCATACAAGGTCTTTCTGAATATTTATTCTTACTTCATCTCTATCCCTCATACATAGCTATATGTTGTAGTTACAGAGGCATGTGTGAAGTTCCTGGATTAGCCATGCTTTTTTTCTTTGAATATGTTTTTCCTTTTGCCTGAAATGTTGAGCATGTACATAGCACTGAATGTCTCCCTACTACATAGCACTGAATCCATTTTGAAGTATCAGGTCATATATGATTGCCACAGGTCTTATGATTATGTGTGTAATTGTAGTTGTTCCTGCATTTTTGTTTATCTCCCCTACCTTGCTCTATATTTCTGAAGGCTGAAGATTTTCTTTATTATGCCATGTACAGCACTCACTATAGTGTCTCCCATTCAATATATACTCAGGGAATGGAAGGATAGACTAATAGAAGGATAGTCAATCTACATGTATAGATGGAAAGCCTATTGAAATTTCTTTACCAGTCGCCAACTTCCCCATTCAGGATGTCCTCTGTGAAATGCTACTGGGATTGTCTTAATATATAGATCTCTCCATGCCAAAACTTTAAAACACATGTTAAACACATTTATTCACTCCTCATAAATTACACTTTGTAATTTTTAATTTTTCCTGATCAGACATATCTACACTTTTTAAGTCACACCTAAGCAATCACTCCATATCCAAGCCATAGTAAAAACGTTGGTGTTCCCAAACTATATCATTTCATTCGTTCATTCACTTGTGCATTTATCAATCTCCTTTCTAAGATCTGTTCCAGTGCTCCTGTACTACTTTTGTCTGTCATCTTAGCATGGCTAATGAATTGCTTTATAATTTTGAGAAATTTCAACTTCCATTTTTATTTTTTCTAAACTTTTAATATTGTTAATATGAAGAAAAAATGAAGTAACTCATGGGAAAGCTTTTATGAGGGAGTACAGCTTGTAAGAAATTTGTGGTAGCATGAAATTGGGGCCACTGTGCTTTTCAAATTTTGGAAAGCCTCATTCTCTTTTAGTCCAGGAGGTGGCACTTTCACCTATGGAGCTCACTTGGAAACTGAAGAGGCTTCTAGTAATCTGCTTCAAGACCTCTGTGCAGTACAGCCACACCTAAGATTCCGTCCCGAGCCTGCTTTTCACTAAGTGCTATGCTCAGTGTGTCAGGCTGCTCAGGGACAATCCTTGAGATTTCTAGATGCCATTTTATTTAGTAGAGAGTGTCTTTCAGGCTCCAGCTGAATTATCTGAAATGTTTTCACAAGAGATTTGTAGCCATACCCTTTAGGGTCATGTTTTTCTGGAAAAAACTCTAGATTCGATCATTTACCAGTTCAGAAGCTGGAGTTGAGAAATAGGTTTATTTTCTGGCACAAGCTATGATCCCTCTATATTCCTTCTTTTTACTTTCAAACTGGTTCTTTATTTAGCATCTCTCTTCCTGTGGTACCTCATTGCATGCAGGTATTAAGAGACATGACACTTTAACTGTCTTCCTAGAAGTTCACTAGGGGCTTATTTCTTAACCCTGGGTTACCTCAGGTGGCAGCCACCCTCACCAATTGCTACTCACCACATAACACTGGTGTGACCTCTTTCTATCCCCTGTGTGTTCATTCACTGTTCTTCAAGATTCTGCCTGCAACCTCCTACCAAAGCCATGGCCACATATTTTAGGTCTTTGTTGTTATGCAACTAACTAATTTCTCTGTAGCAATTTCTCTCCTATCCTTTAATGTTTATATTTGCTTTGTTCAAGCAAGTTAACCTGAATGTGTGTACTCATGGCAATGCTAAAGTTCCAAAAGAGGAAGTAGAAACCTTCATGTCCTTTCCAAACCTCTGTTATCATTGTATTGGCCAGAGCAGATCACATGGACAAGCCCACCTTGTCCATATCCAGAAATAAAGTCTACCCCTTTGGTGCAAGGAGTTACAGAGCTAGAGTCAGGTGTAAGAATGCAAAGAAGGTGCTTAATACAGTAATTGTTGAATTCAGTCTACCCCACATATTCAGGTTAATCTTTTAAGTAACTTAAACATATGTTAAGCATAATGAAGGAAATCCAAACTGAATTGGTAACTTTCAGATGCCATATTTGTAATAGATAGAAAATTTTCTCCGGTGTTACATTCCACTTGTGTTAAAAACACACGGTTTCAGATTGGTCTTGCAGACATTGTATGTAAATCCAAATAGTAAAGTGACTTTGCCAAGGAAAATCAGTGGGGAACATGAGTGAGTGTTTTAGTGCCAAGACCTGCTCCCCAAAACACAAAAAGCCAATCTTTGTTCCTTAATTCCTCAGGTGATATCTGCGATCCCAACCCATGTGAGAATGGAGGCATCTGTTTGTCAGGGTTGCCTGATGATTCCTTTTCCTGCGAGTGTCCAGATGGCTTCACAGATCCCAACTGTTCTAGTGTTGTGGAGGTTGGTAAGTGCAAGATTTAAGCATTTCAGTAGTTATCCTCTTAGTTTTCATGAATGATTGACAAATTTGGCTGGTTGTTATGGAGATCTTCTGTTAGACTGCAGTATGGTTAACTCACCTGCAGTACTCTCAATTTCATAATTTCCAGTTTGTATTTAAATTACACCTTTATTGGTGGATTTCTCAGTAAATTGTATTTATATTTGTAGTGATTAATATTACAATTAAAGATACTGTACATAATAATTGAATATAATAAACTCCTTAAATCTCTAATAATAATGTTAATTTAAATTTTTATTCTCAAATTGAACAAATAATTTGTAAGTTAAGTTATTCAAATTCATTATTGTAATTTAAATAGGATTTTTTCAGGTCCTATTAATATGCAATAGTACTTTGTAGCTGTTCTAAATAGTTACTTTTCTAAAATAAATATGTGTTATATTTCTAAGAACATAAAGAAGACAATATTGCAACTGCCATGCTTTTTACAATCTTTTCTAAAGCTTTGCAAAAATTGATTAGTCAGTGATTGCATTTCAAAATGAAGTTTTGTTTTAATCTGTGAAGTACTTCATTGCTATATATAGCTATAGATTTAGGGTATCTTTCAGAATTTCCAAATAACTCCCCATTAGGGAAATGATTGTACTTTAAAATGATTTAACACTGCATCAACTTGTACAGAGACTTTTCCTTCTGATTAAAGGTAATATTATGATTAAGTTTGAAAAACAATTATATTTTTTCACATCTATACTAAAAAGAGTACAAGATTGACTATATATCTGTTCAATATAAGGAAACCCTGTCTTTGCATAAAGATCTGTCCCACTATCATGATCCTTGGAAAACCTGGACCTGTCAATAAATTTTGGAAAATCATTTTGAAGAAGAAAAGCATAACTATCTAGAGTCAGCAATCAGTTTGATTTATTCATCATTGTGTCTAACATATCCAACCTAACCTTATGCGTAATAACATATCCAACCTAACCTTATGCGTAATAACATCATCAGTTAGATAAGGATAGAATAATTAAATAGAACCATTAACTTGGCATCTTTGGCCATTCGTTATCTAATTATTGGATTTCATTATGCTTTTATTTTTTAAAACGTATTTTTCTTGCATTCTTAAATGTTACATTGGTTTGATTATATCTGTAAAAGTTAATTAAATTATTGCTGAAAGGTACTTAGTTTATTTAATTCACTTCAAAAATCATTCTCCTTTAAGGCTTTTATTAACTCATAGATATTTTAAGAGATTTGGCATAGTGACACAGAAATAAAAATGCTATAACCACTTTGACCCCTTCTCCAAATATACATACATTTGATTTTCAGAACTAAAATGAAGATAACATCCTCAGAAAAGTTTATATTTCTGAAAGAAATTATAGCTATATATATTCCTACTAGGACTATGGTAATAGAATTAAATGTTGGTTTTATATTTTAAGCCAGTCACCCCCGAACTGGCAGTGCCTTAGATTTGTAATCTGTGTTTTCATCAGGACTTTAAAACAAAAATACAGATCTGGAATCAGAGACAATTGTGTTTAAAGAATTAAGAAATTGGTATCATCATAGAATTTTAAGTAAATAGTTGAATCTCATGGGCCATATCTTTAAACATTAATTCAACATTTACCATCTTGTCAGAAGAGAGGTTTTATTGGTAGCAACATTTTGAAAATTAAGCACACTGACATATTTCATTTAGTTCACTGAGTCATTGGGGACTTGGAGGACTACAAAATGAAATTTAACTTGGATTTATTATTATATGTTAGTAAAAGACCTCTGATATTCAGATATTGAATAGTTACACTATCTTATGTCAAGCTACATTTTTGTTTGATGTTTCAGGCAACATCACTCTTCCATGAGGTCTATTCAGGTGTTCTTGGAATAAATGTATTCAGTTTGTGCTTGCTCTATTGTTTAGCATAGTATAGCAGCTATACCAACTCTGATGTCACATGTAGGTGTTATAACATTAAAATAATAAAAAAGACTTAAAAATGAAAATGTCCATAGTTTCTTATGTAAACTTTGATATTTTATAAAATAAGTTTGAAGTGTCAGAATATAAAGGGAAATCAAAAACAATTTTGGGGTTAGATACCACATAGGAAGTCACATTACCGTATTTATCTTTCTATAACCTCTTTCTCAAGTCCATATTTTATTTCATATATTAGTAGAATACTGTATATTTACTGAATCAAAATATGTAGCAGCAATGCTTGTAGCCTACCTTAGGCTTCCTTATATTTTTAAAACTAATTACTGGGACCATAAGATTCTAAGTATTTGGAACATAAGTTTATTAAAACCCATCCTGCGCATTCAATTTGAAAATTGACTGCTTTTCTGAGACTTTCATTGTCTCTATTTCTCTGCTTTTAAGAAGTACCAGTGCATAAAACAGAATAGTGGAATTTTATATGAGAAACTGTGGGTGTTTTAAGGTAATATTTTAAAAGACAATAGAAGAGGTGAACTGTCACCGTTGCTTTATTTTACTTGCGTGTTAATATCTCAGAGATAGAAAAGCAGCTAAAGTTTTTTCTGTCCTTTTCAAACCACATAAATTTTGTGACTATATGAAGCACTAAATGTCCTTTATAATTTTCAAAGGCAAGAAAAGAATCTTATTCATATTTTCTTAGAAAAAATTTAAGTTTTGGTCTCAACTTTTAAAATTACATTTACCCTGTTCATTCTTCAGTTAAACATATACTCCTTCGTTGCAGCTCATCTGGAAAGGAGTTTTCAATGCATGGTTACAGAAAATCTCCCTTCAAGATTTTACCTCCAACCTTAATTCGTTGGGCTAGCCTTGTTTTAAATTAGTGTTACTTATTTCAAAATAAATCTTCATACAGTTCTGTATTTTTTTGTCAATAAGTGCAAAACACTTCACAGCTTCTGCAGTCAGTCCTCCCATCACTTATATTCCTGTATTATGCAAAATGGCTTGCTCAGGTTTGTGAACTTCCCCAGACAGCATTGCTTTTCTTTGGACTTTCTTTTGGGTCCAACATCCATTTTCCCCACTCTCTTTCTGTGTTTCTGCCTTTCTCTGTCTCCTACACATGCATTCCTCACACACACGCCTACAAATCTCAGTGTGCTCAGGCTTTCAGAGTTTTATTAAAACTCACTTCTGTTTTCTGCAGAAGCTAGTAAGATAACTTCTTTTAAATAAAAAAATAAAATAAAACTACCCAGGTACAGATGTGCACTGGATGCTGCCTCCAATGGCTAAGCCCCAAGTTACTTCCCAGTTTACCTACTCACATTCCTAGATAGCACTGTGTTGTTCAAACCCAACGTTCATACATTCATTTCATACAGAAAATCTCTATTGCCAGTGAATGTTGTTGAGATCATAAACAGAAATATTGGTAATTAATAAATTGTCTAACTAATAATCCACTAAACTAATAACAAATACAAACTCTTAGAGCTCAAATACATAATGTGTTAATGCAATGAAGGGGAACAAAATAAGTGATCTATCTTTTTTAGGGGTGTAGTTTAGTGGTAGAGCTTAGCATGTGTACAGCTCTAGGTTCCAGTCCAAAAACACCAAAAATAAATAAATAAATAAAATCATATTTTTCTTTCATTCTTTTTTTTTTTGACTTTTGAAAACACATTTTATTAAAAATAGATGGAAGAACATTATCTCACAAAGTAGGTCAGTCATTTACCTTAGACTCATCGATGAAGAACACATAGTCCTCTATTTCGGGGAATGATAGTGCAAGCTTCTCCATCCTCATGGATGATCAGGTGCAAAGCAGGGCCCAAGACAAGCACAGCTGAGGCTAATCTGTGTGGTTAACAGTCAGGGAGAGATTTCCTCAGGTGGAGGGTTAGAGACTGGACGGCAGCGAGAGAGGGCTTCCGAGCTCCTTAGTCCTGTAGTGTCTTTCATTGCGTGCTCAGTTTGTGAAAATCCAGAGAACTGTACACTTAAGGAAAGTACACTGCTTGGTCTCTGTTACTTGAATTGTGAAAAGACACTCCTATCTAACCTGTGCTGTTAGCCTCTGGGGACCCAGTGATAAGGTTCAACCTTCAAATTGCATAGCGGAGGCTCTGGGCCCCTGAGAGGTGACGTGTCTCTTTCCAGGTTACAGAATAAATCAGTGGCTGGTCTGGAGACAGGTCCCCATCTTTGCTGCTCACCTCAGGGCTCCTTTGTGCTTAAGTTTCCCAGTCCTTGGGTAACCACATGACCAGAGGTGGCTCCAGGTGGGTCTCTCCTGGCTGCCACAGGCGACCTGTTCACCATGGAAAGAGGCTCAATCCATATTTGTGGTGTGAAATGTGTAAATGTCTGTTGCTGCTCTCCTGGCTTCACTCCGCTTCCTGCCGGTAAGCCCTCCATTCATGATCGCTTCATTCTTTTTCTTTCTTCTTTTTTTTCTTATTAGATGAAAATAGAGATACAATTGAGGGGGAAACATTATCAAACATTCAAGAACCAATGTATATATACTTAGTTATCCAGGGCTAATGCCATATCATGGATGTCCAGCTTGGGTAACCCTTTTGCTTTTTCCCCAGAAGAACTCCTGAGTTAAATGGATATCTCATGTAGGACAGAGATCTCCTTCTGAGATGATTCCCCCATATTCCCACTCTCCAGTCTCCTAGGATTTCTTCCTATCCCCTCCCCGCCCAGTCTCCTCTCTATGCCCTCATGTGTCCTAGGGAGTCTTCTCCCTGTTGCATTGAGAATCATACAATTTGAAGTTATTATTAGCTTAGCCGTCTAACATACTGCTTCCCCATGTATTCTAGCTTCCACAGATGAGAGATATCATTCGGCCCTTGAGTCTCTGAGATTCGGATATGTCACTTAGCATAATTCCTTCCATCTCCATCCATTTGACTGCAAAAGCCATAATATCATCTTCTCTAATGACCGAGTAGTATTCCATAGTATATATGTACCAAAGCTTTTGTATCCACTCGTCAAGTGAGGTGCATCTGGTTTGGTTCCATAATCTAGCTATAGTAAATTGAGCTGCTATAAACATTGATGAAGCCACATCGCTATAATACACTGATTATAAGTCTTTTGGGAAAATACCCAGGAGTGGGATAGCTGGGTCGTAAGGTGGTTCCACCCTTAATTTTTTGAGGATTCTCCACACTGCTTTCCATAGTGGTTGAACCAGTTTGCAGTCCCACCAGCAGTATAACAATGTTCCTCTTTTCCCACAGCCCCTCCAGCATTTGTTGTTGTTTGTATTCTTCATTTTTGCCACTTTAACAGGAATGAGGTGGTATCTCATTGAAGTTTTGATTTGCATTTCCCTTATAATTAATGATGTAGAGCATTTTCTCATATATTTATGGGCTTTCTCTACTTC